>CM065713.1:25182069-25211180 GCA_017654935.2 Phymorhynchus buccinoides | reverse complement strand
TTTTCTCTCTTCTCTCTCTGCTCTCTCTCTTTCATTCGTTGTCTCTATCCTGTCATTTTGTGTGCTTCTCTCTCCTCCCCCTCTCTCTCTCTCTTCTCTCTCTTCCCTTTCGGTGATCTATACTGTCCCATTTTGTCTCAGGTCTCTTGTTTTTGTTGTTGTTTCTTCTTCTTCAGCGTTGGATGTAGTTTGTCTTTCAACTTCTTCTCCTCTCCCTTACCACACTATGATTACTTTTGTCAGTATTTTGTGCATGATTATCGTATTGTGCTTGCGGAACATTATGTGTATTTTTTCTATATTTTTCATTGCAAATTGATTTTTTTAACACTTGAGTTTTTGTTTTTCATCTTGTTTGCTTCAGTTGTGTTTCTCATTTAATTTTATGACGACAGGATGGAAAAAAAAGCTTTGTTTAGCTTATTCCTTTATCGTCAATAAAGATCATTAATTTTTTGACTCGACTTGACAAATACATACCATACATATTCTACATAAACACACTTTCACCCACATGTTAAATGAAAAAAAGTCCCCCCTCGCTTCCTCTCTCTCTCTCTCTCTCTCTGTTCTGTCAGTATTCTCTCTCTGTCTCTTCTCTCTCTCTCCTCTCTCTCTCTCTCTCTCTCTCTCTTTTCTTTTTTCCTTCTGTCTCTTTCTTTGATCCTGTTTTCGTATTAATTATAACGATGTTGTTGTTGTTTGTTAGGTATCACTGGCTAAAGATCCTACAGGCGATCATCCCAAATCGGCGGAAGGGCGCTTGAACACATGGTTACATACAAGCGCATCAGATACGGATGAAGAGAACATTTACCGCGATATTTATCGTGTGTGGAACCGGTTGTTTTTTTTACCCCCCACGTGGGGCAGCCCACACTCTGAATGTTCGGGAGATTTCGGCGACTGGTGATGTTACGCCAGGTTAAGATGGTACACTCACCCCCAGTATTTCACCCCCAGTTTGAAATTGTAAAGAGTCGAGACACCTCTTTCCTCTCTTAAGGCGGTACACTCACCCCCAGTATTTCACCCCCAGTTTGAAATTGTAAAGAGTCGAGACACCTCTTTCACCCACAGTAATGTTCACCCCCAGTTTGAAATTGTTAAAGAGTCGAGACAACCTCTGTTCCTCTCTTAAGGTGCTCATCACCCCCAGTAGTTTCACCCCAGTTTGAAACTGTAAAGAGTAAGACACCTCTTTGGTGGTTACCACTCGCCCCCGCATTTTTCACCCCCAGTTTGAAATTGTAAAGAGTCGAGACACCTCTTTCCTCTCTTAAGGCGGTACACTCACCCCCAGTATTTTCACCCCCAGTTTGAAACTGTAAAGAGTCAAGACACCTCTTTGGTGGTACACTCGCCCCCAGTATTTTCACCCCCACTCAGTTTGAAATTGTAAAGCGTCGAGGGAACACCCTCTTGGTGGTTACACTCGACCCCAGTAATCATTATTTTCACCCCCAGTTTGAAATTGTAAAGAGTCGAGACACCTCTTTGGTGGTACACTCGCCCCCCGTATTTTCACCCCCACTCATTTTTGAAATTGTAAAGCGGTCAAGACGTGGATTTTGACACGTGATCTGGTGGGTCTTTAAATGAAGACGAGGGGAACGTAGTTGGCAGTATATTAAGTTTAGTTCTATAGCGACCTCAGCTTGTGACAGTAAGCCTTCGAATAGGCCTGGCCATAGCAGACGATTTGAAAAGCGTCGTTAGCTCGCTACGGAAAAGTAACGATGTGTGTTAACGCACTGATCCATCATTTTAATGCGTCAAATCACCGTCCTCTACCCCCCACACCCTACCTTGAAGATTTTATTAAAGGCTAAGGGCCATGTGTACACACATAAGCGGATACTCCGTTCGGAAACCCGTACGCAATTCAAAAATAAGTGAAACAAAGATGGGAAAAGTTTTGCGCACGTGTCCAAATTTCTCCTAATAATATCCATACATTTTTACCCTTCTTTCTTCCACTTATTTCAGGGTTTTCAGTAACGGAACTTACACGTCTAATGTGAACCCGGCCATAATCTTTTCACGCTTAGTTTGGAGGATTCTAGAGGTGGGGGGTCGTCGGGGGGGGGGGGGGGATTTGAGAAGGTTCTCGTGCGTTTAAAACAACAACCGCCCAATCTCTAAACGTTTTCAGAAACCCTTGAAAAAAGCATCAGCAAACTCGCCTGAGACGGGACACCGCATCAGCCTATCATTATTAGTTGTAAAGGGTAAATCTAACTATTTGGCTTGGATATTCTAAGGGGGGGGGGGGATTTGGGTGATCTTGAGAGGTAAAGTGCGTAAATATGCACGATCTCTACGTTTTCAGAAACCCTGAAACAAAGCATCAGCAAAATCGCCTGAGACGTACGTGACACCGCATCAGCCTATATTAGTGTAAAGGGTAAATCTCACGATTGGTTTGGAGATTCTAGGGGGGTGGGGGGTGGAGGATTTGAGAGGTCTTGTGCATAAAAAAAATATGCCCAATCTCTTACGTTTTTAGAAACCCTGAAACGAAGCATCAGCAAAATCGCCTGAGACGTGACACCTCATCAGCCTTGTGTAAAGGGTCAATCTCACGATTGGTTTGGAGATTCTAGGGGCGGTGGGGGGGGGGGGGAGGGGGGGGGGGATTTGATAGGTTTCGTGCGTTAACAAAAAAAACGCCCAATCTCTACGTTTTCAGAATCCCTGAAAAAAGCATCAGCAAAATCGCCTGAGACGTATGTAACACCGCATCAGCCTATGTTAGTGTAAAGGGTAAATCTCATTGCTTGGTTTGGAGATTCTAGGGGTGGGGGGGGGGGGGATTTGAGAGGTCTCGTGCTGGTAAAAACAAACGTCCGCCCAATCTCTACGGTTTCAAAAACCCTGAAAGAAAGCATCAGCAAAATAGTGTAAAGGGTAAAATCTCACGCTTGGTTTGGAGATTGTATGGGGGGGGTGGGGGGGGGGGGGGGGGGGGGGGGGGGGGAAGGGGGGGGGGGGGGGGGGGGGGGGGGGGGGGGGGGGAGTTTGATCGAGGTCTCTTAATAGTGCGTAAAAAAAAAACCCCGCCCAATCTCGACATTTTCAGAAACCCTGCCTGACCTGAAACAAAGCATGATCAGAAAAATCGCCTGATCAGATGTACGTGACACCGCATCAGCCTATATTAGTGTAAAGGATATATCTCACGATTTGGTTTGGAGATTATAGGGGGGGGGGGGGGGGGGGGGGATTTGAGGGGATTTGAGAGGTCTCGTGCGTAAAAAATAAAATACGCCCAATCTCTAATCTCTACGATTTCAGAAACCCTGAAACAAAGCATGATCAGCAAAATCGCCTGAGACGTACGTGACACCGCATCAGCCTATTAGAGTAAAGGGTCAAATCTCACGCATTGGTTTGAGATTCTAGGGGGGTGATTTGAGAGGTCTAGGTCGTGCGTAAAAAATAATACGCCCAATCTCTTACGTTTTCAGAAACCCTGAAACGAAGCATCGGAAAAATCGCCTGAGACGTACGGAACACCGCATCAGCCTATGTTAGTGTAAAGGGTCAATCTCACGATTGGTTTGGAGATTCTAGGGGATGATTTGAGAGGTCTCGTGCGTATGCGTTAAAAAAAAACCCCACCGCCCAATCTCTACATTTTCAGAAACCCTGAACAAAGCATCAGCAAAATCGCCTGAGACGTGACACCTCATCAGCCTATGTTAGTGAAAGTGGGCGGTTCGAAATAAAACGAGTCTTTAGCGTTGGCAGTAGTAGCAGTAGTAGCAGCAGCAGCAGCAGTGTTGGCTCTTTTGCAGGAAGGGCGTAATAGGTCGAACTGCTGCTGCGGCGAGGAGGGGTCATCCTCATAACGTCTCTTGCTGACGTCATGCTCTGACGTCATAGCGTACACGTCATCCATGACACTAACACTGCCGCTGCCGCTGAAAGTGTTAGGGTACATGACACTGACACTGCCGCCAGCGTGTATCATGCCAGTGCCAGTGCCGCTGTTGTTGTTGTTGTTGCTGTTGATGATGATGCTGTCGTGATATTGCTGATAGGCGTGGTGGATGTCGTAGGGGGCTGGGTGACGTGGGTGACGCGAGAGACTGGAGGGGGGGTTGTAGTTGTAAGCTATGGCATCATGGCTGTGACCAAAAAAAAAAAAAAAAAAAAAAAAAAACCTCAGGATTTAATATTAATAAACGGTTGTGTTACGCCAATCACAGACTTGATGTCCCCCGTGGGGATACCGGGGGGTCTTTTGTATAAATAGTTCCCCCACCTTCTGGAAGTTCTGTGCTTGTAACTTCCTCTAATCTGTCACTCTCTTTGACTCTGCCTTTTTCCTTTTGCTTACTAGTCATCTACTATCTTTCTGCTCTTACCGGTCCATCCATTCTCCTGCCTTTTTTTTTCACGAAACACTTTCAAAAACCGTTTCTTCCAGCCAAAGTCGGACATGCTGGGCCTAACTATTTCTTAGTTGGGCGCATAACGGCAGCATGACGCATCTGCGCTCATAATTGACAGGACACTGTCTGAGCGATCGAAGAAGAAGAGACTTGATCATTCTTTAATAATTACCCGATAGAGTGGAACCTCCCTTATAAGACTCCCTCCCACATAAGACCTCCCATTATAAGACTCCCTCCCATATAAGACCTCCCATTATAAGACTCCCTCCCACATAAGACCTCCCATTATAAGACTCCCTCCCATATAAGACCTACTTCTATGAGACATTGCCCTTTTTTTGTAAGTATTAAAATTACCTCCCTTATAAGACTTCCCATTATAAGACTCCCTCCCACATAAGATCTACTTCTCTGAAACATTGCCCTATTTTGTATTAAAATTACCTCCCTAATAAGACCTCCCATTATAAGACTCCCTCCCACATAAGACCTACTTCTCTGAAACATTGCCCTTTTTTGTATTAAAATTACCTCCCGAATAAGACCTCCCATTATAAGACTCCCTCCCACATAAGACCTACTTCTCTGAGACATTGCCCTTTTCTTTGTAAGTATTAAAATTACCTCCCTTATAAGACCTCCCATTATAAGACTCCCTCCCACATAAGACTCTGAAACATTGCCCTTTTTTGTAAGTATTAGAATTACCTCCCTTATAAGACCTCCCATTATAAGACTCCCTCCCACATAAGACCTACTTCTCTGAGACATTGCCCTTTTCTTGTAAGTATTAAAATTACCTCCCTTATAAGACCTCCCATTATAAGACTCCCTCCCACATAAGACTTACTTCTCTGAGACATTGCCCTTTTCTTGTAAGTATTAAAATTACCTCCCTTATAAGACCTCCCATTATAAGACTCCCTCCCACATAAGACCTACTTCTCTGAGACATTGCCCTTCTTTGTAAGTATTAAAATTACCTCCCTTATAAGACCTCCCATTATAAGACTCCCTCCCACATAAGACCTTACTTCTCTGAGATATTGCCCTTTTTTGTAAGTATTAGAATTACCTCCCTTATAAGACCTCCCATTATAAGACTCCCTCCCACATAAGACCTACTTCTCTGAGATATTGCCCTTTTTTTGAAAGTATTAAAATTACCTCCCTTATAAGACCTCCCATTATAAGACTCCCTCCCACATAAGACCTACTTCTCTGAGACATTGCCCTTTTTTGTAAGTATTAAAATTACCTCCCTTATAAGACCTCCCATTATAAGACTCCCTCCCACATAAGACCTACTTCTCTGAGACATTGCCCTTTTCTTGTAAGTATTAAAATTACCTCCCTTATAAGACCTCCCATTATAAGACTCCCTCCCACATAAGACTCTGAAACATTGCCCTTTTTTGTAAGTATTAGAATTACCTCCCTTATAAGACCTCCCATTATAAGACTCCCTCCCACATAAGACCTACTTGTCTCTTAATTCATATGAATATGAATATGAATTCTGATCGCTTCTCGGCCTTTTGGCTAAGACAGTGATTCAGGAACATACATTTTTGTTTATACCCTGGTTGGTTTGTTCAGCCCGTCGTACATGGCGAAAGCCGATACGCGACGTTAAACTGAACTTCCATCCATCCACCTACTTGTCTGAGATATTGCCCTTTTTTGTACGTATTAAAATTACCTCCCCTAATTTCCGATACGCTCGTGGGATTTAAACCCAAACAAACACACAACAATAAATAAGGAAAAGAAAAGAAAAAACAAGAAAAAACCGAACGAGCACGCACCTTCTCAGAGAAGCATTGGGATCTCCCATCATGCCTTGCGGTTGTTGCGGCCGAGGCTGCTGGGATACGTTCCACTCACTTCCGGCCAGCCGGATGTTGCCGCCCGCGCCACCTGGTGGCATCACCGGTTCTCTCCCTTGGCTCTCCAGGCCCCGCGTCAGCATCTGAGGACACACGGAGTTCACCTGGTGAGATTCACAATGACATGACACACACACACACACACACACACACACACACACGCGCGCGCGCACGCACGCACGCACACGCACACACACACACACATATATGGGTGCAACTCCCCCAAAATGGAAAAAAACCCTGAAAGGCAGGGGTCCAGGGACCCATGACCCCAGCAGGGTACAAGGGGCAGAGCCCTGTCGGACGATTCAAGGGGGCAACTTAAGAGAGAGAGAGAGAGAGACTTCAGACTTCATACACTTTATTTTACAAGGATGAGAATTTAGTCTGGGCCTAGTCTTCCATTCTGTCCTTGGTTCTAAGCATGCAATACATAACTAATACTAGAGAGAGAGAGAGAGAGAGAGAGAGAGAGAGAGAAGAGAGAGAGAGAGACAGAGACAGAGAGAGACAGACAGACAGAGAGAAAGATGACGAACAATCCGAGAGACAGAGACACACAGAGAGAGAGAACAATTATGCCATACTCACAGACGAGGAAGCTGGCGGCAGGGAGGAGGGATAGGGGTGAGAGGGAGGGTTGACGGGGGTGGGGGTGGGGGCGGGGGTTCCGGCGGCGCAGGCGTGCTTGGTCTGGGGAGGAGGAAGTGGGGGGGAGGGGGGTACCCCCCATCGCTGTACATCCCCCCCATCCCCGCTCTGAGGAACAAACCATTAAACATTTTTTAAAATTTATTTTAACTTTTTTTTTCCCCAACACATTTTATAATGAAATATGAAAAGGACAGAACTCACACATACAAAAAAAAGGAGAGAAAAAAAAGAGACAAGAACTGAACAAATCAAATATAAAGAAAAAGAAATAAGCAGACCAACAATCAAAACTGGAATGCATAATCAAGCATAAATGCCCATTATGCTAGCATGGGACAACCTGAGCATTGAAACCAGTAATACCAATAATAAAGATCACAGTAGTCATATAAATAATAATAATAGATAACGGTATTAACAATAGCGGTGGTGATACACGTGAACAGGCAGCGCCTTAGATGCATATTGTGTTCAAACAAAATGCATGCATGGGTCGTATTACATTATGTATCGACAGAAATTCAACAGCAAAAAACAATGACTCATTTTCGTAGGGCCTGAATATTAGTACATGGGTATTTATGTCTGAGAATGGCGACTGTACAGTGTGGGTTAGCTTTCATCCAAGAACAAGGATTTGTATGGGAACCACTCCAAAACAAAAATTCCAGCAATATATTCCTGAATTTGATGTCTATATTTCAGCTTTCTTATAAACCCTAGGGGAAGACGGGGTAAAAAGCGCATGGGCGGATAAGAAGCCCACCCCAATTATCTCATGAAATAAAGAAAATTTCAGTCAAATTTGCCCATGAGACGAATGCTAGACATGGGCAAAATGAGACTGAAATTTGCTTCATTTCATGATAATTGGGGTGGGCTTCTTACCCGCCCATGCGCTTTTTACCCCGTCTTACCCTAGTAGCCTAACTCTGGAATGTGCTTGTCGAGCTTACATTTGTACAAGAACATTGGACATTTTTTTTAGTTCAGTGCTTCTAGTTCTATCGTGCCAACCCCCCCCCCCCCCCCCCCCCCCCCCCCCCCCCCCCCCGAAGACGGAGTGTGGCTGCCCGCCAACTTGGCGGGGTAGTCGTTGTTGTTGTTGTTGTTGTTCCCTGGCTTAACGACTCCAGGGATCATCCCAACAGCCAGAGCACTTGAACAATTCAGTACAAACGCACCAGCTAGGGATGAGAACATTACGTGTGTGACCGTTTTTGATTACCCCGCCATGTGGGCAGCCACACTCCGTCTTCGGGGGATTTTAGGCCGATGATGTTATGCTGGGAGCTTGTCATGGCTTAAGACAATCCCCGCACAACCATTCAGAGCATAGCAACTTTTTGATGTAGCCTTGGCGTTGTAGCTTATGTCAACTGGTCTGACACAGCCTCATGCCAAGGCAAGGCGGGGTAGTCAAAAACGGTGACCAGTCACAGGCACAACGTAGTGTTCTCATCCCTTTGAGCTGATGCATCTCTTTTGTTGCTGAAGCGTGCGAGTGCTTCGGCTGTTGGGATGATCCCTGGAGTCTTTTAGCCAGGGTAAACCAACGACAACATTGAACAACAACAACAACACGCACACACACTCACACATACGCACGCACGCACGCTGTTCTAGAGTACTGAGGGGGGTTGCGCACCCCTTAAGGCATTATCGTAATAATATTATGACGTCAATTTGTGGATCTCCAGTTCGATATTGGAAAAGGTTTAGATCACCAGCGTCTTTTAAAACGTTTCTGCTTCCATTGTATCAACGTCTCAGGCGATTTTACTGATGCTTTTTTCAGGGTTTCTGAAAACGTAGAGATTGGGCGGTTTGTTTTTTACGCATACGCACGAGACCTCTCAAATCATCCCCTAGAATCTCTAAACCAATCGTGAAATTTACCCTTTACACTAACATAGGCTGATGCGGTGTTCCGTACGTCTCAGGCGATTTTTCCGATGCTTCGTTTCAGGGTTTCTGAAAACGTAAGAGATTGGGCGGGGTTTTTTTACGCACGACCCAGACCTCTCAAATCACCCCCCTAGAATCTCCAAACCAATCGTGAGATTTACCCTTTACACTAATAATATTTTATAGGCTGATGCTGTGCTACGTCTCAGGCGATTTTGCTGATGCTTCGCTTTAGGGTTTCTGAAGGCGTAGAGATTGGGCGTATTTCTTTTTTACGCACGAGACCTCTCAAATCACTCCCCCCACCCCCCCCCCCCCCCCCCCCCCCCCCCCCCCCCTAGAATCTCCAAAGCAAGCATGAGATTTAGGCCGGGTTCACATTAGACGCGTAAGTTCCGTACGGAAAACCCTAAATAAGTGGAAGAAAGAAGGATAAAAGTTTACGCATAATAGAGGGGAAATTCGGACACGTGCGCAAATCTTTTCCCTTCTTTGTTTCACTTATTTATGGATTGCGCACGGGTTTCCGCACGGAATATCCGCTTATGTGTGTGCACGGCCTTACCCTTTAATACAATCTCAGGTAGGGGGGGGGGTGGGGGTGGGGGGGGGTGGGGGGTGGGGGGGGAGGGGGGTGATTGGACGCATTAAAATGATGAAAGATAGCAACTTTCAGCCCACACCAAGTTCGTAGAGGAAAACCATTAGTAAAATAAGTAGATTGAAATCTTACCTTCTAACTCCATGAAAGTTCGCTCGTTTCCTTTTCTGTTGTTTGTTTGTCTCTCAGTTTGTTTGTTTGTTTTATTTTATTTTGCATGTGCGTTGTGCTAAGTGTGTGGAAGGCTTGCTGAAGCGTGTGTGCTCTTGTTATATGAAAAGTTGTATTATTTTATGTATGTTGTATCATTTTTTATTTCCCTCTCTCATCCCTCCACTCCACAGTTCCTTCTTTCTCTTCCACAACCACACACATAGATCAACGCATGTCATCAGTTACCATAATAGTCCTAGTACCGTATTAATAATAATAAACATATGATGAAGAAAAAAAATTGTTGTTTGCTTTTGAATCAAATAAATATGGTTTTGAAACTATTGTAGTTTTTTGTGTACTTTTCTGTGACTAAGATTGCGTTGAGCAAGTGGGTATCTGAATGAATGAGATTTATATACACACCGTTCCTCACGGACCGCAAGGCGATGCTCTTTTCTCTGATGGAGACCCCCGCATCCCACACTGCGACTGGCAATACAGTATATATAAAAAATAAAAAAATAAAAACAACCTCTAATAACAATCTGAGTTTTGTGTAAAACTGGGGAGGGGGGGGGGGGCCCTAAAATCAAGCTCGCCCCGCAGTCCGCAAAACACAATATATATTATGCAATCCAACTCATGAATTAACAAATGAATAAATGGATTATTGAATAACTGGCTTTAAACTGACTATATTCATATATGTAGACATAATTAACAAAGCCATTACAATGGAGTGTAGGGATTGGAAGTTTGGTCTGTCATTACGACACAGTTGATATAATAAGAGGGATTTTTCCATTTTTTGACAGTCTTGCACACACACATCTTGCACTTAGACATCAAAATATCATTATGAACTTTGATTTTGTCCCCTACATTCCTACACACACACCACTCATCCACACCCCTCCCGCCCCTCCATTCGCACACACATTAACGGTCTCCTGCTCATATTATAAATTCACATAACAAAGTAAGCTCAAAACTAAAACTAAAGTACCACAGTAGCACTTTTCACCTGTGCATCTCAACAATAACTAATGGTGTGAGTACTATACAAAAATAAGAGAGAAAAAAGTTTATCCTTTTCGTATTATCATACATGTGTGAGCGATTTATTCTGGGGTTGCTATTACTCACAAAATAAATTGCAAATTATATGCCAGATTCAATGTGCGAGTCTCAAGCACTATCTTGTTCTCAAATAAAAAGACCAAAGAGGTAATGATTGATATGGACAAAACCTATATATACAGAAAAAAACGCATCAAAAACATTCAAGCCAATCATCCATTCTTGATAGTCTTCACCTCTTCACCCACAACTATCAATGAGTGGCTTGTAAACATCCCAATCATGTGCAAATTTGTCAATATTTCCCTCCATAGAATGGCAGGACAATTCCACCCAGTATCTTTGTTTCAAAATATTTTTAAATGCTGTTGAACATGGAGTGGTTTTGTTCAGTTTACATTTATATACATAGAATTTAGCTAATAGAATAATCAAATCCATCACCCCATCTGTCTTCAAGTTTTGTTTCCACCCCAAAATAACAAAGGTTTCTGATAAGTGAAAATTCTGAGTATGATCACAACAGTCATGTATCCATGAAATAAGATTTCTCCAAAAGGTTTGAACATATTTACAAGTCCAAAAAAGGTGAACTAGAGTTTGCTCCTCACTTCCACAAAAACAACACAATGATGAATTTGAAATTTTACATAAAAACAGATATCTTTCAGTGGGTAGAAGTCTGTGTAGTAATCTTAATTGAAACCACCGTAACTGACAATCCGTTGTAGTTTTGAAGTGTTTTATAAATATTTTCTCCCAATTCAAAACTGTATTTGGATATTGCTGTTGCCATTTTCTGACACTAGGTGGTATCACATCACTGTCTGTCATACACTGATAAGTCATTTTAGTTGTTGTTAATTTAATGAAATTCCAGACTTTAGAATATTCATTGGCTACATCATTACACAATTCTATTCCTAAAAACACTCTGTATTTGTTTATAGCTCTAATAATACCATTGTATACAAGAAAATTGGTGGAAATCATGGGATATTTATTTTTAAAGTTATCAAAAGATAGAAATTTTCCTTCTGAGTCAACAAGATCTTTAATGTAGTTAATTTCATTTTCTGCCCATTCCCTTATATATACTATTTTTCTATCTCTAATAACATTTTTATTGAAATGAATGCTTTCAGAGAGAAATTCTTGCGATTTTATAGGCTTACATTTTTCGGACATTGTTTTGTAGTGTTTTAGCACATCTAACCAGAATAAATTACTACATTCTCCTGTTATTTCTGTGACATAATCACTACCAAAGACTGTTATTTTTTCAATATGCGGACAGATGTGAGCCAACATTTTTCTAAAAATATTATCTTCAGAATAAAAACTTCTTTTCAACCAAGATATTTTCATCGCAGACAAAAAATTATATACATTGAGCATTTTCAAACCTCCCTTTTCATAAGAAGAACAAACAAGTCTTTTATTTATTTTATTATTTTTTCCACTCCATAAGAATCTATAAAAACAGTTATTAAGTTCATGCATAAACTGCATGGTTGGGTCAGGCAAATTAGTAAACAAATGAATTATCTTGGATATGGCTAAGGTTTTAATCACTGTTATTTTACCTAAAGGAGTTAGCTGCCGCCTGGACCAAGAGGATAATAAGCGTTTAATTTCTTGTAATTTTGTATTGTAATTTAAAGCAGTTATTTCAGTAATGTTAGTTGAAAAAAATATTCCCAGCACCTTAAAGACAGCTGGATTCCATTCAAATTGCTTTTCTGGCATATATCTAAGTCTTGAATTTTTCCTACTACCTATCCATATTAGTTTTGATTTATTAATATTAATTTCAAGACCTGATATACTTGCAAAATATTCCAAACAATGCATGCACTCTTCAAATGACTGTTTCGTTCCGTCTAAATAAAGTGTTGTATCATCCGCGAATTGTGATAATAGTACTTCCATGTCATGTGATAATTTTATACCCTTAATGTTGTTGTTTTTTCTTATTAGTAGAGACAATATTTCAGCACATATTAGGTATATGTATGGTGAGCAGGGATCCCCTTGCCTCACACCTCTGTTTATACTAAACCATTCTGTATAACTACTATTTATTGTTACACATGATGTAATGTTTTTGTAAAATGTCAAAATCCATTGTTTTATATCTGGTCCAAATCCAAAAAAATCTAAAGACTTGTTTATGAATGACCAAGATATACTGTCGAACGCTTTTTGAAAGTCAACTAACAAAAGCAATCCCGGTATGTTGTTTGATTCTGTGGACTGTAATACATCATATAATAAGCGAATATTCTCTCCAATGTATCGACCTGGTAGAAAACCTTTTTGACTTTCATGAATTATGTCAGGCAATACAGATTTAAGTCTCTGTGCTATGCATGATGCTCCAATTTTATAAGAAGTATTTAGAAGAGTAATTGGCCTCCAGTTATTCAAGTATTTTTTTTCCTTTCCTTCTTTAGGGATACAGGTGATAATCCCTTGTTTTTGACTAATTGACAGTTCCCCCTTTGCAAAACTCTCATTTAGACAGCGTACCAAAAACATTCCTAAATCACACCAAAAAAACTTTAAAAATTCAGTAGTAAATCCATCTGAGCCGGGACTTTTGTTATTTTGCATTTGTTTTAAAGAATCAAGGGCTTCGGTCCACGTGATAGGGCCTTCTATAGATACACTAGCCTCTTCGGATAACTTTGGTCCATCCAATATTGCTGATAAATCTACATTTCTAATATTACATTCTCTTGATTCATATAGGTTCTCGTAAAAAGTTTGTACCTCTTTCTTTATTCTCGATTGTTCTGTTAAAATTTCCCCTTGATCAGTTTCTATACAATATAGAGACTTTTCAACAAAATTCCTTTTTTCCAAATTACAAAAATATTTTGAGTTTTTTTCCCCGTCTTGAATCCATTTAGCCTTCGATCTGATAATCATACCGTTCACTTTTTTCTTTCTTAAATCTTCAAGTAATTGTTTTTTCTCTTCTAGTGTTTGTATGTTTTTATAATTTACATCTTTTTCCAAATGTGATATTTCTTGAATTAAACTTTCCTCTCTTTGTTTCTCTACTTTCTTTTTATGTACAGAATATGAAATAGCACTGCTTCTAATTTCCATTAGCAACATTTCAAAAAAGAGTTGATCACTGATAGTGAGTTGTAATGATTCATCTGAAACTTTGTCTATATTATCTTTTTCATAAATTAATAAACAATACTTTTGCTTAGTTTCTGTAATTGTTTTTTTAGCTAAGTCAACAAACTGTTTATCTTTTAGTAAGTCATTGTTAAACTTCCAGTACATTTTAGGACGTCTAACTATTTTGGTCTGAAACTGAAGCATAATAATGCTATGATCAGACCGATAGCCTGGCTTAATAGAAGCGTTTTTAATGTTAAGCATTAAGTCGTTTGTAATTAAAAAATAATCCAACCGACCCTGTTGAGTAGTGTTAAACCTACGCCATGTGTATTGTCTCTTGTCAGGATTAAGTTCACGCCACACATCTACAAAACCATAGTTTTCCATTATGTCATGTAAAACATTTCTTGTACGGGGACGGTTAGTTTGTCTATATCTAAAGTTGTCAATATGTTCATTCAGTGTCACATTCCAATCACCTCCTATTACCATATGCTCATTACCAATATTTTCCATTTCAAATACAACATCTTCAAAAAACAGTGGTGAATCCTTATCACTCGGTCCGTATATATTGGCCATAGTGATACGTTTGCCCAACATTTCTATATCAATCACAATATAACACCCTCTAGCATCCCGAACAATTTTATGTATTTTATACTCAAAATCATTACCAAACAAAATTCCCACACCCTTACTGTTAGTGTCAATTCCATTTAAAATACATTCATATCCCCACACCGACCGAACAAAGTTTTCTGATTGAGTCTTCATATGCGTTTCCTGAAGAAATATAATCTGTGTCTTTTGTTTCCTCAAATAATCAAATACATCTTTCCGCTTGTGGTGATCTTTGAGACCATTGACATTGAAGCTAATTATCTTAAGCATCTCCATTTTTAATGCTGTTAATCATCAACAATAGTATCTCAAAAACATTTTGCTTATAGAGTCTGACAAACCCAAAAAGATTATCTGAGACTGAAACAAAATATAAGGCTGTCACTGTCACCTTAGAACCCACACTCTCAACTTTCCTCACTGGGATAAACATATAACAGACAATCCCAATAAACATGTTGAAAAGCCTACTTGTCAAGATGCTTAAGATCAAATAGTACCCCATTAACACGCTCACATTGATACTTTTCTCACAAACTGTCATATAAAAACTTTTCTGGGACAATCGCAGTATATACACCAGAGCAGTCAACAAGCACCCCTTACAAGTTAAACCACTGGGGAAACGCAAAGGCAGTGCATAAAACAAATGTTGTAAATAAAGGAGACCACATTTACATAACAGACAAGACCACTGAAGCCTTAAACATAACACCCACACAAGACACTGCTCGCACCCAAAACACACACACACACACTTACCAAATCCAGTTACATTCCCTTCCATCCTGATCTTAAATGAGTCTGCTGCTATCCCCAATCCCGGTCAATGACAAATGATAGCATCCTCTTAGTTTGGAAGTAATTAACAATTATTTCATTTTTAAGCAAAAGATTCTGAAAAAGGAAAAAAAAAAAATCAAAAAAATCACAAAGTGCCGTCTCAATAAACAGCCACACCACCTATCAGGTGTCAAACCCAAAAACTTTAGCTCAAGCATGTTGTACTTGTAGGCCCAGGCCTACACTCTTTCAGCAAAACAAACACTCGCGCGTTTGACGTCAACGGTTATGCTACACGGTAATGCTACACAAGACTGGTTTAAAAACAAAATAAACTGCTACATCCGTACAAATTAAACTTTTTTTTAAAAAAACTTTTAAAAAAGGTACTCATTAATTATCTGGACATCTTATCGTGCCTAAGCAAAACGATATACAAATCTGGCCATGTGACCAAAACAACAACGCTTCCTTCCTTTCAGCTTGAAGAGTGGGAAAACCCCCCAAAAAACTTTTCAATTTGCAAAGTCTGCGTTTTTTGAGTAATCCCTTTTTGGGACCAGGAAACAAAATAAACAAAAAATACACTAATTCTGGGACAATAATATATAATAATACATATTTTTAGCAAAACAAACAAACAAACACTGCAAAATACCGTCTGAAGTACTAGACACCAACGCAGTCACTCTCGTAGCAGACGACAGGGCAAAGAAAGCTTAGCGCCTGTGTTGGTCCAAGTCAGCCAAAGAGTTAATCCCAACAACTTTTCCAGTCTTCGTTTTGACAAAAACTTTACCGTTTTTGGACCATGCTTGCTGACACACCGTAGAGTCGCTTCGCACCGTGGTCAGAAGGGAGTACGCCCTGGGCGTCAGGTCTTCCACCATCACCAGGCCAGTACCACGCAGATTCTTCCTCGAGTACAAAACACCATCTCTCACTCTCCTGGAGACGAACCTCACGATGATCGTTCTGCCCTTCGGTGCTGATGTCTGGCTGCTGGCCGCTTGGGAGAACGTGAGAGGATTCTGTTTGAAAGCACCGACACGGTGAACCACTTCTATGTCACTTTTCTCTACTTTCAATTTCAACTTCTCCGTAAATAACTTGAGTACTTTCTGCTCGCATTCCTCTGCCCTCTCTTTCGATCGACCGCCTTCCGTAGGTTCTTCCACACCAAAAATTCTGATGTTATTCCTCCTGACGTATGCAGACAGTTCTTCGACTCGTCCATCAGCCAGATCTGCCTTGTACTTGACTTCTTGTATTCTAGTCTTCGTGTCATCCTCTCTCTCTCTCGCTTGTCTCACCTCATCTTTCAGTTTGTCATTGTCCTTTTGTAGATCAAACACGGCAGCACGCAGAGTATCGATGATTTGACTCAGTTTGGAGATCTCTTTTCCGTTGGCGCATAGTTTGTTCATTAAGTCCTCATTTGTAACACCCTGAGACGCTTTCACTTTTTCAGAAAAAACTTGATCTTGCGAGTCGTCCATCCGATCAGCTTCGCTTTCGGCCGCCGCCATGTTGTTTTGATTCGTAGGTTCGTAGGCAAATTTAGCTAAACTGACCCGCGCACTCTCCGTTCTCTGTTTCTTTTGTGCACTCTGACAAACACTACCACTTGTATTGAGAGAAGTGTCCGATTTACTGGAACCTGAGTTGTTAGAACTTGTTGGCCTACGTCGCTGTCGCTTTGGCTTCGGTCCCATCAGTCAATCATGGAGGTGCAGCACAAAATATTTGATTTTCGACTAACTGAAAGCGCTGGTTAATCCATCTTCCACCAAAAAAATACCGAAATGATCAGGGGGGAGCAGCAGAAGGCGTTTCACACTAATTAGGAGGCATAATTTCCTATACGGCGAAGTAATTAGCAAAAAAAGCTAACTAATCTTTCCGTGTTGGAAAAAAGCGTCCGCTCCGCTAGGTGAACCGTACTCACTCTCATGTTTGTATGTTTGTATATATCCTCTCTAGCGTTTGAACGGATGGACTTAGGATGCTGCAATTTTGCATGCGGGTAGGTAATGGAGAGATCTAGGCCAAGTTCGATAAAGAAGGTCATGGGTCAAAGGTCAAGGTCACTGGAGCCGAAAACGCTGCCGCGCGGTTGGTGATTTAGCGTCTTAACGCTCTAGTTGTTAACTTGTTTCTGTCGAGGACATGGTGAAAAAATAGTATTGTCGCTTATCCATTTATCCTCATTAGAAATTTCAATTCAATTCAATTCAATTCAAAGTTGGTCTCTTTCGGTTAAACAAAAATGGTAGCCGGAAGAAATAAACGTCATTGGAAAGAATGACGCAAGTATGACGTAATTTCTTTACAATCTTTACGATTTCAAGGGTGGGGAGGGGGGGGGGGGGAGGGGGTTGGGCAATGACCCGACCAACCGCAGACCCGTTAGTACTCTAAATCTACTAAACAACGGCCTGAACTTACGTGTGCTGGGCCATGGGGAGGGAGGAGGGGGGCGTCAGATCCAGGCTGGCGGATCTGGGCGAGGGGATCTGCTCCAAGGATCCGGGGGATCCGGACTCGTCTGTCGTGTAGCCCTCCTGCTGACTGTCGTAATCTGACGTCACACGAATCACCAGTCATGGTTTTTTTAAATAATTTTACTTACGTCATCGTCATCAACAGCAATGCGAATAAAAGTCAAATAAATAGTTCCCCCACCTTCTGGAAGTTCTGTGTTTGTAACTTCCTCTAATTGTGTCACTCTCTTTGACTCTGCCTTTTCCCTTTGCTTACTGTCATCTGCTATCAGTCTATCTTACTGGTTCATTCTCCTCCTGCCTTTTTTCTATAAATTCTTACAAAGATCTCTTAAACCGAAGTCGGACATGCTGGGCCTAACTAGTTCTTAGTTAGGCGCATAATGACAGCATGACGCATCTACGCTCATATGACAGGAAACTGCCTGACCGAACGAAAAAGAAATGTGTGTGTGTGTGTGTGTGTGTAGGTGTGTGTGTGTCTGTGTGTGTGTGCGTGCGTGTGTGTGTGTGCATGTGCGTGTGTATATGTGTGTGTGTGTGTGTCTGTGTGTGTCTGTCTATGTGTGTGCGTGCGTGCGTGTGTGTGTGTATATGTGTGTGTGTGTGTGTGTGTCTGTCTGTGTGTGTGTGTGTGTGTGTGTGTGTGTGTGTGCGTGCGTGTGTGTGTGCGTGCGTGCGTGTGCGTGCGTGCGTGCGCGTGCGCGCGCGTGCGTGCGCGTGTGATAAACCTAGGTTTAATAAATCTGAGCATACATCAAGCCTCAGCTCGAGTCCGGCTCGGGTCCGATTCGGGTTCGGTTCGATGCTTAATAGAAGCACGGCTCACCGACACTGACCCACACTCACACTCACTAAACAAACTCCAACCTTGCAGGTCTTGAAGCACGCTGCTGGTGGTGGCGATCACGGTGCCCCTGTCCTGATACAGGGATCCAGAAAGATGCTGCTGCTGCTGATGATGATGATGCTGATGGTGAGGATGATGATGATGCTGTTGCTGCAACTGTTGCTGCTGATGATGATGCTGTTGCTGAGCAGGGCAATTAGGGTGGGGGTTGGGAGAGGGGCTGAGGGTGCTCAAAGGCTGAAGGTTGTCCCGGATGGCGCGAGGGTCGGGGAGAACGACCTCGTCAGATTCTACCACCAGAAAAGTAAGAAATGGAGGATAGAAAAAGTTACTTCCCTTTGCTTTTTTGTTCGTTTTTTGTTTGTTTGTTTGTACGATGCCTGATTTAAGAAGCGAGTCTATAGTAATGATAGCTGTTCGGTTGTGTGTTTGTGTGTGTGTGTGTGCGTGTGTGTGTGTGTGTGTGTGCGTGCGCGTGTGTGCGTGCGTGTGCGTGTGCGTGTGTGTGCGTGCGTGCGCGCGTGCGTGCGTGTGTGTGTGTGTGCGTATGCGTGTGCGTATTTCTTAGGCGCATAACGGCAGCATGACGCATCTGCGCTCATAATTGACAGGAAACTATCTGAGCGATCGAAGAAGAAGAAGATTCCGTTTTACCTTGTAGCTCTTCGCCTTTGATGACGCGAAGGAACTCAGACACCCTCTCTTGGCTGTGCAGCGCCTCTATGCGATACAACACGTAGTCATCGAACATCAGGTGCAGGAGGTGGAACGATCCTGTCATCATAGATCATCAATCCATCCATCCATCCATCCATCAATCCCTCCATCCATCCATCCATCAATCATAACTCAGACACCCTCTCTTGGCTGTGCAGCGCCTCTATGCGATACAACACGTAGTCATCGAACATCAGGTGGAGGAGGTGGAACGATCCTGTCATCATAGATCATCAATCCATCCATCCATCCATCCATCCATCCATCCATCCATCTATCCACCCATCCATCCATCCATCCATCATTAATCCATACATCCATCCATCCACCCATCCATCCATCCATCCATTAATCCATCCATCCATCCATCCATCCATCCACCCATCCATCAATCCACCCACCCATCCATCAATCCACCCCACCCATCAATCCATCCATCCATCCATCTATCAATCCACATCCCATCCATCAATCCACCCACCCATCAATCCACCCACCCATTCATCAATCCACCCACCATCAATCAATCCATCCATCCATCAATCCACCCACCCATCAATCCATCCACCCATCCATCAATCCACCCCCACCCATCCATCAATCCACCCACCCATCAATCCATCCATCCATCCATCAATCATTCTATCCATTCACCCTTTCATCCATCCATCCATCCATCCATCCATCCATCCATCCATCTATCGATCAAGTAATCAATCCATCCATCTATCCATCCACCAATGAACTATTCTATCCATTCATCAATCAATCCACAATCATTTAAACCACCTATCAGTCTAAAACCAAGACAGGTGCCGTGGAAGGCGAGGAAGTTATCCAGCTCCCCGAATGAAGGCACGAGGCATCCACTCATCCACCCACTCACTACCAGACACAACGCTCAACAAAAAAACATTTGGCGATTGTGAACAACAGCCTTACAAAAAGAAAAACATAATAATAACTAGGGTTAGTCTATGAGATTGATGGTTACATTTACGTTCAATAGACGATTTTCGGAGAGAGAAAAACTAGGGGAGAGCACTTCGTGAAAATTAGAGTTGCTTACCTCCATTACTCGGTCAAATACCATAGCAACAATGGCGTCGAAGCTTGAAACCGCAGGATGTGAGTCAGCGACTTGCGAACCATTTTGTTAAAAGAAAAATGAGGGGTGGCCAGTATCCACAAACTGATCAAACTTGCAAAATGTGACGTAAAAATATGAATGACACTTTTTTTAGAATGACGCACGGTGTTCTAAGTGCTGTATGTCTGCTCAAACACACGAGTCGATAGGCTACGAGAGCTGATGGTAGAGTGTCTTCCCCTGTTTGACCGACCGAATTAGGCAAGATCACTCCCACACACCATGAAATTACTCCCCTTAATTATTTCCAAATAATTCCTATTGGGCTTTTCTTCTTAAAGACCCAGTACGTCACGTGTCAAAATCACGGTTTTCACGTGTTTTCCCTCTTATAGCTGGTAAGAAATCTAATTTTGACCATGTGTTGCTCCCATACAAATTGCCTCTTGCACGAAAACGAGACATCACTTTAAAGAGCAGCCTCGATCGTATACGAGGAAAGTCTGAATGTGGGTCACACCGACCCAGAAAAAAACAGGGGACTTAATCCAGCCGGCTCAGTGGGTCTTTAAGGACCTGGGCCTGTATTCACGTTGAGATAGCATGAGACTTAGCATCATGCTAACTTAGAAGCTCTTCCAAATGTCCTATAGGATTTAATAGGACTTTTGGAAGAGCTTCTAAGTTAGCATGATGCTAAGTCTCATGCTATCTCAACGTGAATACAGGTCCATGTTTCTGAAGACTCGGTCTTATGCCTGTGCCACGCCATCACCATGATTATAATACCATAATCATGCACTCACCGAAGCTAGGCGCGCTGTGGAGGGTCATGTCTCGGATAACCCTGGTGTCGAAGCAGGACCACATGAGCAGAAACTGGCGGGCGATCTGACAAGATCTGAGCCATGTAATACCATAATCCTACACTCACCGAAGCTAGGCGCGCTGTGGAGGGTCATGTCTCGGATAACCCTGGTGCCGAAGCAGGACCACATGAGCAGAAACTGGCGGGCGATCTGACAAGATCTGAGCCATGTAATACCATAATCCTACACTCACCGAAGCTAGGCGCGCTGTGGAGGGTCATGTCTCGGATGACCCTGGTGCCGAAGCAGGACCACATGAGCAGAAACTGGCGGGCGATCTGACGCAGCGACCGGCTCCTCTTGCCGCTGGGCTGGACACACGCAAGGGTCAAAGACCCACCACGTCACGTATCAAAAGGACGGTTTTCACGCGTTTCCCCTCTTAGAGGTGGTAAGAAACCTCAAAGACCCACCACGTCACGTGTCAAAATCACGGTTTTCACGTGTTTCCCCTCTTATAGGTGGTAAGAAACCTCAAAGACCCACCACGTCACGTGTCAAAATCACGGTTTTCACGTGTTTCCCCTCTTATAGCTGGTAAGAAACCTCAAAGACCCACCACGTCACGTGTCAAAATCACGGTTTTCACGTGTTTTCCCCTCTTATAGGTGGTAAGAAACCTCAAAGACCCACCACGTCACGTGTCAAAATCACGGTTTTCACGCGTTTCCCCTCTTATAGCTGGTAAGAAACCTTAAGAAATCTTCCCAGCACAAAAGGGAGTGAAATTGAACAAAGGGTGAGTACTCTCTTTCCAATTAACTCCTCCCCCCACACCTCCAAAGTTGATTGCGATACCAATCAATTAGAAAGAGAGTATTCCCCCTTTGTTCAATTTCGTGATCTTAGATCTCGTTCATGAATGGCTGCATGTGGATTGCGTGAGCGTGTTTTGCATGATTGCTGCGTTATCAGACCCGTGATATGTTGGGTTTTGTTTTGATGTTTTACTTTTAAGTGCCACCACAAGCTGTATATCCTTTTAAGAAACAATAAAATGTGTGACTTGTGACTTGTGACTTATCTCCTCTCTTGGCCTCACTATTTCATTATTTGATAAGAGGGAATGTGACACGTGACGTGGGGGGTCTTTAACCCTTTCATGACCGCCAATGTCGCATTTTTGCACCACAATGATTTAACCCTTTCATGACCGCCAATGTCGCATTTTTGCACCACAATGATTTAACCCTTTCACCGCCAATGTTGCATTTTTGCACCACAATGATTTAACCCTGTCACCGCCAATGTTGCATTTTTGCACCACAATGATTTAAACCCTTTCACCGCCAATGTTGCATTTTTTGCACCACAATGATTTAACCCTTTCATGACGCCAATGTCGCATTTTTGCACCACAATGATTTAATTGTAAGACCCTTTTCATCGCCACTGTCGCCTCTTGGCTCCACAATGATTTTACACCCATGTCACTAAAAGGCATCAAATGAGCGGTCTGGTATCCAGTGACATTATGTTCTTCATTTTGGGAGGTAAGGATAGGCCCTATTTTAGGCATGTCACGGAGGAATCCCCAGTATTCCAGACGAATTGTTTTCTCTACCCAGGTAAGTTTAACCCTTTCACCGCCAGCCAAGTTTCAGCAAAAAACGTCCCATCAAATGTACCTGGGTAGAGAACAAAATCCATCTGCAGTATTGGGGATTACTTCTGTGAGCTAATTATATAAAATAAGGTCTATCCTTACTTCCCAAAGACTAAGACAATAAGGTCTTTGGATAATAGACCCCAATTTGATGCCTTTTAGTGACATGGGTGGTAAATCACTGCGGTGCTAAAATGCGACTTTGGCGGTGAAAGGGTTAATGGTACATTTTGGCTGAGGAATGGCTAGCGTTGAAAGGGGTTACAGCCATGTTATTATTCAAACTCTTCAGAAATCGGGGTCTATTATTTCAATGATATTGTGTTCCTTAAATATTGGTTGTAAGGTGTTGACCCTATTTCTAAATGTGTCACGGAGAAATCCCACAATATTGCGGGCGAAATCATTTCTGTAGCCAAGTAAGTTTAGTGGAAATGTTGGGCTCAGACATGGCTGGCGGAAAAAAGGGTTAATTAGCGTGACCCGGCACCTCCACGAGAAGGGGCATTCATTAAAGTTTGGAGATTAGACCACGGACGTAAACACACATACACACACACACACACATATATACACACAAACCGAACAACTAGCATACTATAGACTCACTTCGTGTTAACTTCGCTAAACGCACAGCCGGCATATATAAAGCGTTCACGCGAGGCGCGCGCCACCAATGTCCCATATCATTCTTTAAAAATCGGGAGGACGTAAAACATAAATCTCGACGCGCGCCATCATTCTCATCGCTGCTCGCGACAGAGACGGTTCAACCGTTCTTTTTTCCCTGTTGCCCGAGCCACTGCGAGGCAGAACTTCGCAGCGACTAGCCTAGCAGTCTATACCCGATCCCTGGGATCGGTAGTCTTCCCTTTAACACGAGTGAGCCAAAAAGCGATTGTTTAGCGTTCTGCTACTTACCTTGACAACGCAGGTGTCGATCATTTTGTCCAGCCATTCCAGGATGGATTCGAGGGGGGCCTGCTCTTCCAGCATGCGTTCAAACTCCCCGCACACTGCCCAAAACACACCGACAAACGCACTGATATAAACAAAATTTGCATGAAAAAAAACAAAGCGCAAAAAAAGAAACTCTACGGATTGCTGGATGGACAACTACCCGGTGTTTAATAAAGCCCCTGAACTCTAAGGGGGGCCGGGCCACGCCCAACTCTGGGTGCGATGATAGGATATGATGATGATGATGATGATGGTGATGATGATGATGATGATGATGATGATGGTGATGGTGATGGTGATGATGATGATGATGGTGATGATGATGATGGTGATGATGATGGTGATGATGATGATGGTGATGATGATGATGATGATGATGATGATGATGGTGATGATGATGATGATGATGATGATGATGTTGATGTATAGGGTTTCCGTACAGCAACTTACGTAACGCACTCATCAGCCTATTTCGTAATATACGGATAATACAGTGCATAGGCACACGCACACATAAGGGGGGGGGGGGGGGGGGGCACGCAACGCACACGTTGTTCCGTACGGGGAACTTGCGGGACACGAGGATCTAGAACGCGCACACAAGGCACTTACGGTTACTGAAATGAGGGCGGGGTCTGCTTGACGATGCTGTGAGAGGTCCTCGCTGAGACAGTGGGACACCCTTATCTCCTCCCTATAAGACCCCTCTGAGACCCTCTCCAGTCCCTCCACCTCCCTTATCCCCCCCCCCATAAGACCCCCTTTCTCAGACCCCCCCCCCCCCTGGTTTAAACAACCTCATTTTTGGATGATTTTTTTATTAGCACAATTTCATGCACTATACAAATTAAAGAGAACTCAGCACTAAGAGTAGAACAAGCTAAAGCTTATGGGCGTACTCAACACATGTTATAAATTACAAAAGAACAGCTGCACAATTAATTAACAAGAATCATCATGGAAAATGCTTCTAACAAAGAAGGCAATAGATAATATGGAAAAGGTAAACGTACAAAGGTACAACATTTACACGCACACACCCCTCTAGGAATTAGGTATTATTAGGTACTTTACGGTTAGAGATAGTCCCACATTGGAGGCGTGTCTGTGAAATTGTGGGTTGCTCCCCACCCCACCACCAGATTTCTCTCCACGTCGCAGCCAACCCCTAATGTTGTGCGACTCTACTGTTGGAGATGAGGCGTGGTCTCTGTAGGAGTACTGGTCCATGGTGGGGTCTGTACGATGATTTGACCAAATGACAACTTCCCCTCCCCAACACCTTTTCCTCCACTCCCCACATATGCTACTAACGGTTGGAGATGAGGGCGTGGTCCCTGTAGCTGTACTGGTCCATGGTGTAGAGGGTCTGCTTGACGATGCTGTGGAGGTCCACGCTGAGCCAGTCCTCCAGGAGCTGCCCCGTGATCTCCGCGCTCTGCAGCACGCTGCGCGCCGCCTGACACAGTGTGGTTCAGCGACGTCTGACGGCGCAACACTTCCCCAAACCGACGGGCCACTGTCAGGAAATAGATAAATGAATAATTAAATAAATAATTAAATAAATAATCAAATTAAATATCGGTTTACTTAATTAAATAAACAAATAGTTTACTTAAATAAATAAATTAATTAGTCTGAGAGCACGTCGCCAAGGCGCGCCACCCAATTTTGCAAAAAAACCGACGGGCCACTGTCAGGAAATAGATAAATGAATAATTAAATAAATAACGGTTGGAGATGAGGGCGTGGTCCCTGTAAATAAATAGAGGGTCTGCTTGACGATGCTGTGGAGGTCCACGCTGAGCCAGTCCTCCAGGAATCTCCGCGCTCTGCAGCACGCTGCGCGCCGCCTAAATCAACGTCTGACGGCGCAACACTTGCGCAAATACACTGTCAGGAAATAGATAAATGAATAATAAATAAATAATAAATAAATAAATAAATAAATAAATAAATAAATAAATAAACAAATAAATAATTAAATAAATAAATAATCGTCGCGGACTACTGGCTGGGAGGACTTGGGTTCGAATCCCATCAGAGGCGAGGTTTTTTTCGGTCCTGGACCGACTCCTACCCAGAGTGAGTGGCTATGGGCTCAATGGGAAGACTGAAAGCCACACAGTCGAGCTTCATCCGCTTAACGGATGCGATTCTGAGAGTGTTGCTCTAATTTCAAGACCAACACTGCAGGTGTCTGTAGTTCTCGGGCCTGGTTAATGCCGGGATATCATTATGAAAGGAAGCGTAGAATATAGCCCTGTCATGCAGTCTCAGACCGATACGGAACTCCATAGCATCATCATCATCATCATAGTCATCCGCCTCGTTTCCATTGGTCATTACACACAAAAATGTCTCAAATTCTGTGGCTTTGCAAGCCCTGCTTTCATGGTGACCTCAGTTTCGGTTTCCGATCCAGTCTATGCCTTGGTGCGTACGGGTCAAAGTCATGGGGATCAGTGTGTTCTGGGGAGCTGTCGGTGGACGGTCGTGGTGGCGCCCTCGGAGGAGGACCTCACTCACGCTGGCTCCGCGACTAAAAGAATAGTGTCGTCAGTAGGGGGCTTAGTAGGTGGTGTCCTGAACAGGCTCCACTGAACTCCACCGAAGTGACTCAGCAGCAGTGCAATGTCTCCTCGGTTGGTTGCCTCCTGACGGACTAACATAGATTCGCTCCCCTGAACTGCTGGTCTCGGCTTATGCGATCTGAACGTGCGGAGGTGTGGCTGCGAATTGGGAATCAGAATGAGCGGCGTGGGAGCAACGCCACTGTACGGCCCAGAAGATGAGACAGGAAAAAAAATAAAAAATAAATAATTAAATAAATAAATAAAACAAATAAATAAATAAATATATAAATAAATAAATATTCTCCCAAAGACGGAGTGTGGCTGCCCACGTGGCGGGGTAATAAAAAAACGGTCACTTTCGTACTATATTAATTAATGTATAAAACAAATTTGAAAATTAAGATAGCGCTTTCATTACTCTGCTTAGCCCTCCGTCACTATATATTATTGTCCATGCACGTTTTGTTTAAAGATACACTGACGCACCACGATTAAGTCCCTTGGTTTTTTTCTGGGGTAGCTGTGACCCACATACAGATGTGCCCAACTTCAAATTGAGGCTGCTCTTTAAAATGATGTTTCGTTTTGAATTTGGGGGCATTTGTATGGGAGTGAGACCTGGTCAAAACAAGATTTATTTCCAGCTATAAGAGGGAAAACCCGTGATTTTTACACGTGCTCTGGTGGGTCTTTCAGATAGGGCTTTATAGATTCAGTTTTCTTGTTGCCCTATCTAATGATTGTTGTTGATTTTTTATTTGTGACTTTGAGAACTAAAATGCTATTTAAACCAAAAACGATCACACACGTAATGTTCTCATTCCTAGCTAGCTGGTGAATTTGTACCATAGTGTTCATCAAGTGCTTCGGCTGTTGGGATGATCCCTGGAGTCTTTTAGCCAGGCTACGTCAACAACAACAACAACAAATGAATAAGAGTGAATTAATAAATAGAGAATATGGTGGGGTAGAGAGTGAGAGAGAGAGAGAGAGAACACTGAACACACTGAACACTGAAAAACTTTATTCAACAAGGACGAAGATTTTAGGCAATGCCTGTTCTTACAGTCTGTCCTGAGAGAGAGAGAGAGAGAGAGAGAGAGAGAGTGAGAGAGAGAGAGAGAGAGAGAGAGAGAGAGAGAGAGAGAGAGAGAGAGAGAGAGAGAGAGAGAGAGAGAGAGAGAGAGAGAGAGAGAGAGAGAGAGAGAGAGAGAGAGAGAGAGAGAGAGAGAGAGAGAGAGAGAGAGAGAGAGAGAGAGAGAGAGAGAGAACACTGAACACACTGAACACTGAAAAACTTTATTTAACAAGGATGAAGATTTTAGGCAATGCCTGTTCTTACAGTCTGTCCTGAGAGAGAGAGAGAGAGAGAGAGAGAGAGAGAGAGAGAGAGAGAGAGAGAGGAAGGAGAGAGAGAGAGAGAGAGAGAGAGAGAGAGAGAGAGGGAGGGAGAGAGAGAGAGACACTTGACACTTGACTGTTTTTAATTGCCATTGACAATGGGAGAGAGAGAGAGAGAGAGAGAGAGAGAGAGAGAGGAGAGAGAGAGAGAGAGAGAGAGAGAGAGAGAGAGAGAGAGAGAGAACACTGAAACACTGAAAAACTTTATTTAACAAGGATGAAGATTTTAGGCAATGCCTGTTCTTACAGTCTGTCCCTGAGAGAGAGAGAGAGAGAGAGAGAGAGAGGAGAGAGAGAGAGAGAGAGAGAGAGAGAGAGAGAGAGAGAGAGAGAGAGAGAGAGAGAGAGAGAGGGAGGAGAGAGAGACATTTGACACTTGACTGTTTTAATTGCCATTGACAATGGGAGAGAGAGAGAGAGAGAGAGAGAGAGAGAGAGAGAGAGAGAGAGAGAGAGAGAGAGAGAGAACACTGAACACACTGAACACTGAAAAACTTTATTTAACAAGGATGAAGATTTTAGGCAATGCCTATTCTTACAATCTGTCCTGAGAGAGAGAGAGAGAGAGAGAGAGAGAGAGAGAGAGAGAGAGAGAGAGAGAGAGAGAGAGAGAGAGGGAGGGAGAGAGACACTTGACACTTGACTGTTTTAATTGCCATTGACAATGGGAGAGAGAGAGAGAGAGAGAGAGAGAGAGAGAGAGACAGAGAGAGAGAGAGAGAGAGAGAGAGAGAGAGAGAGAACAATGAACACTGAAAATCTGTATTTAACAAGGATGAAGATTTTAGGCAATGTCTATTTTTACAATCTGTCCTGAGAGAGAGAGAGAGAGAGAGAGAGAGAGAGAGAGAGAGAGAGAGAGAGAGAGAGAGAGAGAGAGAGAGAGAGAGAGAGACACAATTGAACACAATTGTAATGTTTCAGGCCTCCGGCCTACAACATAGGAGGTGCAGTGCACACATAGAAATAAATGACAACAGATGTATAATAAATAATATACGAATAGCATCAATCATAAATGTTGAGAGAGAGAGAGAGAGAGAGAGAGAGAGAGAGAGAGAGAGAGATGAGAGAGATAATAAGATAACATACAGACAGGAGAGAGAGAGAGACAGATGACAAACAGAGAGAGAGCAGACAGACAGAGAGAGAGAGAGACAGACAGACATACAGACACAGAGAGAGAGAGACAGACAGAGCAACAGACACAGACAGACAGAGCAACAGACAGACTGAGAGACAGAGAGACAGACAGAGAGTACAACTCACAGTCAAACTTCATGTTCTGCAGCCCTTCAG
>CM065713.1:25167069-25172069 GCA_017654935.2 Phymorhynchus buccinoides | reverse complement strand
CCAGCAACTTGTCTCTACGGCTACCAGAGTTACTACCACTTCCGCAACACTACTTGACCATGTATACACCAACAACACTTCCCTAGTCACTGATGTTAATGTTCTAGATACCATATGTATCAGTGACCACTACCCTGTTACATGTCATGGATGTACAGACCTCCTAAGACTCAAACCAAAGGACACATTACTATTCACTACAGATCATCTAAACACTTTGATAAACCTGCATTTTTCTCATGATTTAAGCATCTCTCACTTCAATAATGTACTTCATTTTCATGTCCTATTCAAGCTCTAGATCTATTTTATTCTACATTCCTATCCGTAATAGAGAAACACGCACCTCTTAGAAGCAAAAGAGTGAAAAGTTCTACTCTTCCTGGATGGCTAACTCCCCAAATAGCAGAAGCAAGGAAAAAACGAAATCAACTGAAATACAAATACAAATAACTGAAGAAAGAAAACATTGATTCACTACCTGATGACGTCAAAGCAGAAAAGCACTGGAGCGTGAAAACGCTGAATCAGAATTTAAAAAACTAAGAAACAAAGTCAATGATCTCATTCGTGACTCCAGGAAACAACACTTCAACAAAATGGTATCTGCAAACAAAGACACATCTACTTTATGGCGAGCCATAAACACTATCACACATAAGTCTAATCGCCAGCAGAGTAATAACTTTAACTGGTCGCCAGATGCATTCAATACCTACTTTATAAATTTAGCAGAGTCTGTAAGTCCAACAGATACATCACAACCTGCAAAAGACTATACACCACCACCTTCTTTTCAAACCTTCTGTAATACTAACGCTAAACCTGGCAGTTCATTTAAAATACCTTCACTAGCTGTTCACGAAGTTGGCTCTCTTATTTCAAATCTAAAAAATACTAAATCAATGGGACCTGATAACATAAGTAGTTCTCTCTTAAAACTTTCACTTCCCTACATAATAGAACCTCTTACCTTCATATACAACGCATGTCTAGACCAGAACATTGTTCCACCTGATCTTAAATCAGCAAAAGTTATACCATTGCCTAAAAGTAAAGATATTTCTGACTTGAATAATTTTAGGCCAATCTATCTTCTTTCAGTTCTGTCTAAACCACTAGAAAAACATATTCATAAACATCTAATGCAATATTTAGAAGATAATAATTTGTTTCACCCCTTACAATCTGGCTTTCGACATCACCATTCTTGTCAAACTGCCCTAGTCCACCTATGTGACACATGGCTTTCAGCAATCAACCAAGGCAAAATGACAGGCTCTGTATTCCTAGACTTTAAGAAAGCGTTTGATCTTGTGAATCATGAAATACTACTTAAAAAAACTGGCGCTATATTTACGAGACGAAAACACGATCTCTTTCTTTGCATCTTATCTTACTAATAGAACACAGTTTGTTTTTAGTAATGGCACAAACTCGTGCACTGAGATCATAAAGGCTGGTGTACCCCAAGGATCAGTCTTAGGGCCTCTTCTATTCTGCCTATTCATTAATGATCTACCTTTATCAATATCGGCTGACTCTGTCTCGTGTGATCTCTTTGCTGATGACACCTCTCTCCATTCTAGTGCATCAAACCTGTCTTCGATTCAAACCTCTCTTCAGTCAGCTTTGCATGATGTTTCTGATTGGTGTTACCAAAACCTTATGGTCCTCAATCCTAAAAAACCCAAAAGCATGTTAATTACCTCAAGACAAAAACATCAAATAGAACCTCTAATTTTAAATGTTCATATTAATGACAATGCCATAGACCAAGTACGCGAGCACCGAGTCCTAGGAGTGATAATAGATGACGAACTAAAATGGCAACTCCATATTGAAAAGATGACACATAAACTTGCTCGCAGCTTATTCCTACTAAAAAAACTTACACCCTTCATAGATATAGACGCACGCACGATGTTTTTTCATGCCCACTGTCTCTCCCACATTAATTACGCATCTGTAGTCTGGGACTCTGCTGCTAATTGTCACCTATTAAAACTCAATTCTATGCACAAAAGGGGAGCTAAAATAATCCTTCCTGATCCTGAACTCAGTACAGCAGAAAAACAAGCCCAGTTAAACATACTTCCACTGCAATCACAGCTTAGCTATAATAAAGCCATTCTCATGTACAAAGTACACTATGACTTAGCTCCACAATACCTGAAAAATCTACTTACACAAGCCTCACATCGCTATGGTTCAAGTAACTATATTCTACCACACACAAGAATAGATAAATTCAAGTCAAGTTTTACTTTCTCGGGTTCCTCCATATGGAATTCCCTTCAGTCCGACATTAGATTATGCTCCTCTATCTCAACCTTCAAAACGAGTCTCCGAGAGACACTTACATTCGACCCTCCATGATTTTTTTTTTTGATTTTTTTTTCTTTCTTTTTTTCCCCCCTTTTCTTTCTTTCTTCATATATCCCGATACGCTATATTGCTAATTACGATGTCATGTATTCACATCACTCTGTTTGTTTACTATTCTCCAACAATGTGCTAAAATCAATGTTTAAATTGTCCGCACTTTATTGCTAATTGCTACCGGTTTCATACCATAGGCTGCATTAGTTTGCCCTGTTCTAAAATGTATAGTTCTTTTATACGTGCTTCAACAGCAGCAGCTCTTCAAAACAATATCTGTGCGTATGTGCATGTATTCTTGCGTGTGCCGCGCGCACGTGCAGGTGTGTGCGTGTATGGTTACACGCATGTATGCCCGCACAAGTATTAACAATTATACCTGTGCGTACGTAATTCTATAAATTCGTATTTCAACCTGTCTTTATCATAATACCTGCTTTGCTACCTTTATGTTCAATTATGTATGTGTAATTTTATGCCTTGCCATGTTTGTATTCTATGTTCGTATATGTACAAAGGTGCTACCTTTATGTTCAAATCTGTATGTGTAATATCATGCCTTGCCATGTTTGTATTCTATGTTCGTGTATGTACCAAGGACAGATTGGAAGACTCTAAAATCTTTATCCTTGCAAAATAAAGTTCAAGTTTTCAAGTCAGTCATTGTTTCAAGTTCCAAGTTTCTCTCTCTCTTCTCTGTTACTAAAACAATCTCTTCTCTAGTCTCTCTCTCATTGCATCGACCTTTCTCTCTAAAAAAATCTTACCTTCAGAGTTCTCTAGTCAAATTGTACGGTCTTGTGGAGTCTTTCGGATGAGACGATAAACCGAGGTCCCGTGTGCTCAAGCACTTAGCACATGTTAAATCCAGTTTGGCAACGAAAAAAAGTTGTCATTTGGTCAAAATACGTTGAATCCCCCCCCCCCCCCCCCCCCCCCCCCTTTCCGATACAACTTCCTTCCTCTTTTGCAATCATTACACAAAAAAATCGCATGTTCACAAAAAAAATCGCATGCAAAAAAAAAAAAAAGGGTGGCGCGCCTCTGGCTGCGCCGCGCTCTCCAGGTGGGAACAACCCGAATTTCACAGAGATCCATCGGTGACTATAAAGTACCTAATACCTAATAATAATACCTAATGGAGCGACCATAGATACTGCTGACAATTCCTTCGCTCCCCACATCCTTCTCCTTCTCTCTCTCTCTCTCTCTCTCTCTCTCTCTCTCTCTCTCTCTCTCTCTCTCTCTCTCTCTCTCTCTCACACACACATATTGAATGTTAATCTGTTACCCCCCCCCCCCTCTTGGGATGTTTTTGCATGCTTTATATTACTTTCATGAAACCTTTTGGCATTGACAGTAAATCATCAAAGCGTCAAATCTCTCTCTCTCTCTCTCTTCTCTTCTCTCTCTCTCTCTCTGAACTCTCTCTGTCTCTGTTACTCTCTCTCTCTCTCTCTCTGAAACCTCTTTGGTATTGACAATAAATCATCAAAGCGTCATCCTCTCTCTCTCTCTCCTCTCTCTATCTCTCTCTCTCTCTCTCTCTCTCTCTCTCTCAATCTATTACCTCTCCCTCTTGTCGTGAACACTTTTGGTATTGACAATAAATCATCGTCAAAGCGTCAAAAAGCATCTCTATCTCTCGTAAATATTCACTCACTCTCCCGAGTCTCACTCTCCTCAAAATGTATTCGTCCCCTTCATTGTTGTCCTAAGTGATATCATACATACCAAAATTACCTGTACTTTTACCCTTGCTTATCCACTCTCCTGCGTTGTTTACATTCGTGTGTGACTGTAGTAGTAGTAGTAGTAGTAGTAGTAGTAGTAGTAGTAGTAGTAGTAGTAGTAGTAGTAGTAGTAGTAGTAGTAGTAGCAGCAGCAGCAGTAGTAGTAGTAGTAGCAGTAGCAGTAGTAGTAGTAGTAGTAGTAGTAGTAGTAGTAGTAGTAGCAGCAGCAGCAGCAGCAGTAGCAGCAGCAGTAGTAGTAGTAGTAGTAGTAGTAGTAGTAGTAGTAGTAGTAGTAGTAGCAGCAGCAGCAGCAGCAGCAGCAGCAGCAGCAGCAGCAGCAGTAGTAGTAGTAGTAGTAGTAGTAGTAGTAGTAGTAGTAGTAGTAGTAGTAGTATACGGACAAAACAAGCCGTGAAGCTTTTCATGCAGTCCCATCGTTAACAATATCAGATTTTTTTTTTCCTTCCAGGTCAAGGTTTATACGGTTCAATGTTCCTAGTTATTGGTCAAAGCTTCTAAAAAAATATCTATAAATTTAGCAGACTTATCAAGACGATTTATAAATGTGTTAATATTAGGTGCACTTTTCAAGTCAAAAGGCAAGTCATTCCAAATATTAGCAACTCTGTTACTAAAACAATATTTCCTAGTGTTAATATTGCATCTTTTAATAATAAAAAAAAATCTTACCTTCAGAGTTTCTGGTCAAATTGTATTGCGGCGCTTTGAAAAACATATCCCATTGTAAATCAACGTAACCATCAACCAGACACTACTTTTTGTTTGACATACGTGGGTGAATCTCTCACCCAACGGCAAACTTTTGATCCGCCACGAGTCTATGCAAACTTCTTTCCATGGTAGCTGCAGATATACGAATGATTT
>CM065713.1:25137069-25147069 GCA_017654935.2 Phymorhynchus buccinoides | reverse complement strand
GACTTTCATTTTCAGTTCTTGCCTCCGAAAGATATATTTTTTATAGACTTGATACACACACCTACTAATATGAAAATTATTATACTAAACACTTGCTTTGCATCACTTTTTTAGACACACGCTGTCGTATATTCTTCCATTGACTTTATTCAAATAAAAAATGTATCTGTATCTCATTGTCTGGTCATCTGGCAAACAAAACACAATCACTAACAATAGAGTTTAAAAGATTTGAAAGAAACAAAATCCTGTCTTTGCATCACTTTTTTAGACACACGCTGTCGTGTATTCTTCCATTGACTTTATTCAAATAAAAATGTATCTGCGTCTCATTGTCGGGTCATCTGACAAACAAAACGTAATCAATAACAATAGAGTTTAGAATATTTAACCCTTTCACCGCCAATGTCGCATTTTTGCACCACAATGATTTAACAACCATGTCATAAAAGCTCTTGAAATTAGGATCTGTTATTCAATGATATTGTGTTCCCAAGTTTAGGCAGTAAGGATTGACCCCATTCTAAATGTGTCACAGAGAAATCCAACAATATTGCAGACAAAATCTTTTCTGTAGCCAAGTAGCTTTAATGGAATTTTTTGGCTCAAAAATGGCTGGCGGTGAAAGGGTTAAATGATTTGAAAGAAACAAAATCCAGCCTACCTTCAAAATTCAGGGGTTTTGGCATATGGGGCGAAAAAGTCATTGAAATTAAAAACCTGGCAAATAGGAATTGTTCGGAAATAATTAAGGGGAGTAATTTCATGGTGTGTGGGAGTGATCTTGCCTAATTCAATCGGTCAAACAGGGGAAGTCACTCTACCATCAGCTATCGCAGCCTATCGACTCGGTATGTTTGAGCAGACATGCAGCACTTAGAACACCGTGCGTCATTCTAAAAATGTATGCCATTTATATTTTTACGTCACATTTTGCAAGTTTTATCAGTTTGTGGCCACTGGCCACCCTTAATTTTTCCCCCAAAAAAATGTTTGCAAGTCGCTGACTCGCATCCTGTGGTTTCAAGCTTCGACGCCATTGTTGCATTGTTGCTATGGTGTTTGACCGAGTAATGGAGGTAAACAACTCTAATTTTCACGAAGTGCTCTCCCCTATTTCTTTCCGAAAATCGTCTATTCTTGAGAAACAACATAAAAGTAACAGTAGTGTGGCCTCCACGCACCTCAATGACAGCCCCGACAACGCCTGCTCATAGAGCGGATGAGGTTTCGGACAGTCTGCTGAGGAATCACACCCCACTCCTCCTGAAAGGCCTGTCCAAACTGAACCAGGGTTTGTGGCTGGTTGACACGTCAGGGCTCCCAATCGTCCCGCAAAACATAGGGGCCCCAGGGACTCCTTCTCTTACAGCATAGAGGGTCCTAGAGGCGGGATAGAGGATCCCAGTGGCATAGCGAATGCTAAAAATTATTTTTCTAGTGCATCCCTAGGACCCCCCTGCACATTCTTTTAGAGGGTCCTTTAGAATTTTAGTACTTTATAGACCCCCAAATGGGGGTCTCCGGGAGCCCTGCACGCGCAGGAAAGTACGAACGGCTCTTTCAATCATGCCCCAGAGAGAGAGAGGAGAATAGAGGTATTACGCCCTCTGGACCAAAGGGGTCATATGAGGCGTTTAGAATTGTAAAGATCTTAACAGAAATGAAGACTTTAACAGAGATACAGATGTCCCAAACATGCTCAATGGGATATAAGTCAGGAAGACCTGGCTGGCCACTCCATTCGCTCGATTGATTCGCCGTCCAGGTACTGGTCCACAACGTGTGCTCTGTGTGGACGGGCATTCATCCATGAGGGTGAACTCCGATCCGGAGCCAACAGCTCCAGCATAAGGCCGTGTACACACATAAGCGGATATTCCATGCGGAAACCCGTGCGCATAAATCCATAAATAAGTGAAACAAAGAAGGGAAAAGATTTGCGCACGTGTCCGAATTTCCCCTATATGCGTAAACTTGTATCCTTCCTTCTTCCACTTATTTAGGGTTTTCCGTACGGAACTTATGCGTCTAATGTGAACCCGGCCTAAGATCTTACATAATTATGGATCAAGGATTCCATCCCAAGAGCTTCAGATTGTTTTCAAACTTCATGAGTCATATTATGACCCCTGCTTACAGAAAATGATGAGTCAATTTCCACACACAATAAATGGGTCAATACTGTGTCACTGTAGTACAGTGGAACCTCCCTTATAAGACCTTCAAAAATCATCCAAAATGAGGTCTTATAAGGGAGGGGTCTTATAAGGGAGGTAATTTTATTACTTACAAAGAAGGGCAATGTCTCAGAGAAGTAGGTCTAATATGGGAAGGAGTCTCATAATAATGCGAGGTCTTATGAGGGAGGTTCCACTGTATTACACTTCAATTTTGTTACAAACTTCATGTGGGTCGGATGACCCCTGGGTGCACAAAATGAGGGGTCAAATCACCGTCAACAATCTGCAGCTCTGATCCCGGTATCTGGCTACCATCATGGTTCCATTTAAAGACCCACCAGATCACGTGTCAAAATCACGGGTTTCACGTGTTTTCCCTCTTATAGCTGGTAAGAAATCTTGTTTTGACCAGGTTTCACTCCCATACAAATGCCCCCAAATTGAAAACGAAACATCATTATAAAGAGCAGCCTCAATTTGAAGTTGGGGGCATTTGTATGTGGGTCACAGCTACCCAGAAAAAACCCAAAGGGACTTAATCGTAGTGGGTCAGTGGGTCTTTAAGCAGGGACTTTTGCACACTGTTCCGCCCCAGACCAGAAGTGAGTGGTAACCATTTAACTAACTCTAACCCTAACCCTAACCCTAACCCTAGCCCCGGACCAGAAGTGAGGTCGTAACCATTTAACTAACTCTAACCCTAACCCACCCTACCCTGGAGAAGTGAGCCTTGTCGTCTAACCCTACCAAACCCCTTCCCTGCAGCCACGTCGTAACCATTTTAACCTAACCCCCACCCTATCCCTAACCCAGAAAAAAGTGAAATTTGTGGGTTCATGCTCAATGTCGCTCTGTCATATAACGAGCTACCTATTTTCATGCGACAAGCCTCCTCCATAACGGTCATGCTGGGCCGTGTAAACGTCGTGGAATCGTGCAACAACAACAAAAATTGCATACAGTGAACACTACTCACGTTGTCAACACAACAGGGGAAATAATTACGGTACTGAAGCCAGCGTCAAGTATCAATCAACCAGATATGCAAATCAAGCAGTAATTAATAAAGATTTGTTTAAACCAAGCAGTAAGCTTACATTTCCACAACTTTGAACACACAAAAAATGACGCAAAGCAAGTGTTGAGTAGCAATAATACTTACAAACCAAACAAACAAAAATAAACTCCCCGGAAGAAGAAAGTAAGTTTAACGTCCTCCGACCTGTTGCAGGCACATATGGGACACTTGTAATTATACAGATAGGCAATAGGTATTTTAAAGTCACAGAGGCGGCTCTGTGAATTTCGGGTTGCTCCCACCTGGAGAGCGCGTCGCAGCCAAAGGCGCGCAATCCAATTCTCTTTTTTTTTTGCATGCGATTTTTGTGACTGATGAGGAAGGAAAGGGGGGTGGGGATGGTAAATTTTGACCAAATGACAACTATTTCGTTGCCAGTGGGTTGAACGTGTGCTAAGTGCATGGGCACACGGGACCTCGGTTTATCGTCTCATCCGAAAGACTCCACGCTCAGACCGTAAGGCCTAGTGATAAGTGAGAGGAAAAATCCCCTGTACCCAGGTTCGAATTCGGGTTTACTTGACACGAGGCGAACGCACTACCACTGTGCCACTGTCAGTTTGTCGATCCTGGAGGTACCATGTAAGTAAACTCCCCAATAAAGCAAGCGCTCTATACTTACGATGACAACTTGTGGTGTAGAGTGGCACAGTGGTATCGCGTTCGCTTCGTGTCAAGTAAACCCGAGTTCGAACCTGGGTACAGGGGATTTTTTCCTCTCATTCTGCACTAGGCCTTAACGGTCTGAACGTGGAATCTTTCGGATGAGACGATAAACCGAGGTCCCGTGTGCCCATGCACTTAGCATACGTTAAACCCAGTGGCAACGAAAAAGTTGTCATTTGGTCAAAATTTACACACACACACACACACACACACACCCTCATCAGTGACGAAAATCGCATGCAAAAAAAAAATCAAAAACAAATTGGGTGGCGCGCCTCTGGCAGCGACGCGCTCTCCAGGTGGGAGAAACCCGAATTTCACAGAGACGCCTCTGTGACTATAAAGTACCTAATACCTAATACTAAAATCAGTATAGAGTAGTACAGAGGTTAACGCGTTCGCATTGTATTAGTCGAACACAATAAACCCGAGTTCGAACCTGGGTACAGGGGATTTTCTCCTCTCATTCTGCACTAGGCCTTACTGTCTAAAGACAAAGTTGCGGTGATATTTTCTTCAGCCTTTGCTTCTTTTATTGGAATTCAAATTTCAAACTGTAAAGTTTTTGTTTAATATATTTGTTGTGATTCAGTATTGATATGTTTCCTATTGTTAGGATTATTAAGGCCATTTCAGCTTTCGCTTTTTTTTTTATTCTAAAACTAAATTTCAAACAGTAACGTTCGTTTTTTTAGAAATAAAGATATTTGTTGTGATTGCTGGGACTACTTAGGCCTATTTACTCACTTAACAGTTACGAGAAACTTAAAGGGCCACACTGACGGATGAGTTGTTGTAAGAAACACGTCCAGATCACCAGGAAAACACCCTTTACAGAGATTGCAATACTCACTTCGCTCTGGTTTCCCAGAAATCAAGCCGTCAAATCGGCGATTCCTCCTTGGCGGAGGTGCTGGAAGTCAAATTATTTCACCCAAAGAGAAGGCATTTGCTGTCTCTTTTCTAATGGCCGCCTGCGTTTAGACCAAATCGTTTGCACGAAGTTTTCGCAATACAAGCCTTTTTATTTCTTTTTTTTTCATTTTTGTGCAGCTTATCTAAAGGAGTTTCGCTCATAACAAAGGAAATATCTCCCTCATTTTTTTTTTACTGCACTACAAAAAAAGAAAACGCTTCTACCACAATGAGTGACCTCCATCCAAAATGGCTACTCTCTCCGGCATATCCGCCAAGGAAGAATCGCCGTTTGGACGGTTTAATTTCTAAGAAACCAGAGCAAAGTGAGTGTTCCGATCCTTGAAAAGGCTGTCTTTCTGGTGATCTCGACGTGTTTCTTGCAAAAAGACTCATCCGTCAGGGTGCACCTTTAAAAGAAACGAGAAACTATCAACCTAAATGAATTGTTGTTGTTGGTCTCGGTTGTTTTGTTTGTTTGTTTGTTTTCTCTCTGTTTGCGATCAACAGCCGAAAATAATCTTATACACGCTTTTTTCACACTTTATATTATAATTATTTATTGTAAGCAAATGATGGGAAATTTACGTCAAAAACCAAACCAAAGACCAGCACACAACTATGGTTTCACACTGTCACAGCTTGCCTGGTTTGGTAAAGTAAAACAAAACCACGAAAAGTAGTCCACATCACAGCATGATGTCTTCAACGATCAGGGATAGACTCAGTATGATAGAGACTACACTGCGTATCTTGGCCAGCGGGTTATAATAAACGGGCTTTTTTTCTTTCTTTTTTTCCACCACAACCCCTTGTTTGAAACTGAAACTGACTATGACACGCACACAGTCACAAAACTTCGTCGGGATTCTTTGGACAGAGACAGAAGATGACGAATTAAAAATAAAGATGCGACAACAACAACGCAGCGGACGGCAGATCTATACAACAAAATGAAGACCGTCCAGTCCTTTTCATCGTTTTCTTCACAACTGTCAGTCAAAGCAACAAAACTTGTTCTGAAGAACCGTGAAGGAATCGGTGGGGGGTGGGGTAGGGGTGTTAGCAGCGTAGAAACAAAAAGCCTTGCCGCTCTACTCCCTTACCTTCTTTTTCCTCATCCTAAATCGATGAAACATTTTTGTCTGGCTTCCAATAATATAAAGTGTCGTCTGCTTCTATTCACTCTAGCTCCGCAGTGACTACTAGTGGAGTTCGGCATTTCTGATTGGTTGAAATTGGGAGACAGGGGTGGGGGGGTGGGGTGGAGGTTGGGGGTGGGGGTCCTAGTCATCTTCACGCCCACTTTTGGATCGATGGAACGATACAATGCCAGCAGACGACAGTTCCAGACTGGAAGAAACGACTCTCTCACTCTCTCTCTCTCTCTAAAATCTCTCTCTCTCTCTCTCTCTCTCGTCTCTCTCCTCTCTCTCTCTCTCTCTCTCTCTTTTCTAATCCTCTCCTCCTCCTCCTCCTCTCTCTCTCTCCCCCCCCCCTCTACCTCTCTCTCTCTCTCTCTCCTCTCTTTCTCCCTTTCTCTCTCTCTCTCTCTCTCTCTCTCTCTCTCTCTCTCTCTCTCTCTCTCTCTCTCTCTCTCTCTCTCTCTCTCTATTCTCGCTATTTACACTGGTTTGATATTCTTTTTTGTTGTAATATTGATTGTTATTGTTTTGTCTTTGGTATTCTGACCTTTCATACGCGTTGTTCTAATTGCTACTTCCCTTTCTTACATATTGGTACAATTAAGTGCCAGTAGTTTAGTTATAAAATATTTAAATTAGTTTGATTGATCTTTGTTCTTTGGATTAATGCTTTGTTGAATGTATCCACTTTATTAATATGCCTTCTACATTAGATGTTTGGCCCTCTCAAAACGGTTTACGAGTAGGTTATCTTAATATCAATAGTGCTCGCAATAAAACTGATGAAATTACATCAATCTTACATAATAATGGTAATAATTTTCATATTTTTTGCATTGCCGAATCAAGATTAACTGATTTTATTCCAGATTCTGAGGTACTAATGCCAAACTACAATACCATTCGACTTGACCCTCACTCTCCTAAATCAACAGGGCTACTTCTATACTGTGTCAATTCACTGAACTATAAAAGGCTTCCTCATCTAGAAAATCATAATGTGGAATCTGTATGGATTGAAGTGTACTTTAAGCACCATAAACCTCTCATTATTGGATTCATTTATAGAAACCCGTCTGAAACTGCTAATTGGTATGATAATTTTAATTCTATGATGGATACAGTGATTCTTGATACCAAAGAAGTAATTTTATTTGGGGACTTCAACATAGATTTAACATTGTCAGGTACTCATTGGAGTCATTCTTATGCTACATATGGTCTGGAACAAGTAATCGATCGTCCGACACGTATTACAGATAAAACAGCTACGTTAATTGACCACATTTATGTAAATACAAAATCTAATATACTTGAATCATGTTCAGTACAAACTGGTTGTAGCGACCACTGCTCTATTTGTGTAACATGGAATAAAAAAGGTGTCAAAATTCCAAAGCCAGGGCACAAGGAAATTGTTTACAGATGTTTCACTAACTTCGACGAAACTACTTTTATAAGTGATCTATTAAATTCCGGACTAGATTTTGTTTATCAAATAAGAGACCCTGATGATGCAGTTGATTACTGGACCCGTACGTTTATTTCTGTATACGATAAACATGCCCCTTTTAAAAAGAAAAGAGTAAAACATTCTATTAAACCACCTTGGATAACAAAAGAAATTGATGATGAAAGATATAAAAGAGAAAGTTTACTGTTGTCCAAGGATAAGGAAAAATTGCAGCAACAAACAAACAAAGTAAACTCAATGAAACGCAAAGCAAAAACAAAATATTTTCAAAATTTAATTTGTTCATCACAAAATCAAAAATTGGTCTGGAAAGCCATTAACATGTTAACTAATGCTAACTCCAACAATCACAATCCAATAAACGAAATATCACCTGATGACATTAACCTTCATTTTACTAACGTTGCTAACAACATAATTTTAAATGACAAATCCAACCAAAACGATTTATCAGTTCTGCAAGAATTCTGTCGATCAAAGAACATTACTTCAACCTTCACCATTCCGCCCATTTCAGTCAATGAAGTACTGTTCGAACTCTTACATTTAAAACAGTCAGGGAGTCGCGATTTAGATGGAATGGATGGGAAAATACTGAAAACCGCTTCATTTGCTATAGCAGACACTCTCACTTACATATATAACTTATGCATTGATAAAAAACAGTTTCCTCTAAAATTCAAGCAAGCAAAAGTTATACCATTACATAAAAGCGGTGATCGATCAAATCCAGCTAACTACAGACCTATATCAATATTAAGTATATTGTCTAAACCACTTGAAAAGCACATCCAAAAACATTTGAATTCTCATTTGAATCATTACGATTTAATAAATGAAAATCAGTCTGGTTTTAGACAAAATCACTCCTGCCATACTGCTCTTATACAACTAGTAGATAGATGTCTTTCAAATATCAATAACAACGAATTTACAGGTGCTTTATTCATAGATTTTGCTAAAGCGTTTGATGTTATCAACCATTCACTTTTAATTAAAAAACTTACTCATTACAACATATCTAGCAGTGCTTTGTGTTTCATTGCGTCGTTTCTTACTGATCGACAACAGCTGGTTGAAATCAATTCTGTAAGGTCAAAGTTACTCCCGATAAAGTTTGGTGTTCCCCAGGGATCAGTCTTGGGGCCACTTCTATTTTCAATCTACATTAACGACTTGCCTTTGTACATTAAATGCTGTTGTGAAATGTTTGCTGATGACACTTCATTGCAATCTAACAGTGCCAGTCCTTTTGAATTAGTAGACAATCTGCAGACCAATGTTAATAAGCTAACTGAGTGGACAGAATTGAACCACATGTCTCTTAATGCACAAAAAACAAAATGTATGTATATAACCACACGTCAAAAGCGAAAGAAGATGAACTCTGTGTTTCCTCCATTGTATGTCAAAGATAAAATAATTGAAGAAGTTTCCTCCCATAAAGTGTTAGGGGTTATCATTGATAAGGACTTATCGTGGAGTGATCACATTAATGACCTCGGTAAGCGTATCTCTAAAAGAATTTACCAGTTATCAAAAATAAAGAATTTCTTAGACCTTCATTCAAGAAAACTCTTTTTTCATGCACACATCTTACCTCTTATAAATTACGCATCCACGTTATGGGATAGTGCTAGTGAAAATAATCTAAAATACATAACTCGCTTACACAAAAGAGCTTTAAAGCTTGTCCTACTTAAGTCTACTAGTTTGACAATAATTGACTATAAACAACTAAACATCCTTCCGTTTAAAGAAAGACTTTTCTTAAACAAATGCCTATGTATGTACAACATCGTAAACGGAACAGCCCCAAATAAAATAATAAGTTCCTTTACATTAAATGAAAATCGACATACTCATAAGCTTTCATTTCCTAAGCCCCATAACGATCTGTTCAAATCCAGCTTGACATACTCTGGGGGAAACACATGGAACAACTTGCCATCATTCTTGAAATCATGTCCATCTAAACCAGCTTTTAAAAAAGCTTTAAAGAAGCACCTGGTTGATAAATTGTAATCTGGCATTATTGAGATGTATATATGCATTGTTTGTTCTTATGTCTGGAAATATTCTTTTCTTCCTTCTATCTTCCCTTTCCTTCTGTTTTTTGTTTTTGTTTTCCAATTGTGTGTGCAGGTGTGTGTGTGTGTGTGTGTGTGTGTGTGAGTGTGTGTGTGTGTGTGTGTGTGTGTGTGTGTGTGTGTGTGTGTGTGTGTGTATGTGTGTGTGTGTGTGTGTGTGTGTGTGTGTGTGTGTGTGTGTGTGTGTGTGTGTGTGTGTGTGTGTGTGTGTGTGTGTGTGTGAGTGAGCGTGTGTGTGTGAGTGAGCGTGTGTGTGTGTGTGTATATGCGCACACGCGCGCATGTGTGTATGTGAGTGTTTCCTCCCCCAGCTTTCTCTCCCTCTCTCTTCCTCCCTATTCCCTTCTCTCTCTTCTGTTTGGTTCTTTGTTGTTGTTTTTTTCTTTCATTATACTGATCATAATGTTTTCTGTTTTGTGTTCCTGTAAATATGTTAAGTTCATTGATTT
>CM065713.1:25114569-25117069 GCA_017654935.2 Phymorhynchus buccinoides | reverse complement strand
CTATGTACTGCAGTACACCGCGATTTGTCACAGTTGTGGTTCGTTGCGTTTTTCCGTCTTATAGGGTGGGGGGGGGGGTTAGGGTTAGGTTTAGGGCTAGGGTTAGGGATAGGGATAGTATTCGAAAAAAGATTATTAGCTAAAAATGTTCCTAAAATACAGCTTTATGTATGGTAAGAAAGGCAAAAACGGAAAAATACAATTACCCGAGAAATGTAGGGGGGGGGGGGGGGAGGGGTGGCACATCTTTACCTTTACATGTATAGCATCAGGCCTATCATCCTTCCTTCCCAAAGTTAAGAAAATAGGGTCTTTCAGATAACAGACCCTGATTTCATGCCGTTTAGTGACATGGGTGTTAAAACCATTGTGGTGCATGAAATGTGACTTTGGCGGCGAAAGGGTTAAATATGATCTCGGATCAGACCTGGTATTGCAATACCTCCAGGATCTTGTCCCAACATTGAATGATGGCTGCTTGATGGTTCGTCCCATGCGTGTTGTTTTGCAACCGTGTGGTCGTAAAACCTTACTTTCATTCATACAAAGAGTTCGCACTCCCGCAGCTGACTGAAGCCGGTGTCATGAGAAATAAGTACCTACCGTGAAATAAATACCCTTCAAAAGCGCACTAGAGCCATTCTTCTTTCATGTGATAAATAAGTCAACTATTATTTAAAAAAAATATTGATATTTAAGTGCTCAATATACACGGAAAGAAACAAGAAATAGAGCGGGAGGGTGTAAATCTACATTTTTTGCCGATAAATCGATATACAAAGCCATGCCACTTAGTTTCGTATTTTTCAAAATGGTGGACGATAAAAACAACCGTCCGTGCAAACAAAAATAAAAATAATAAATATTAGAAAAATATCCCTGACTTCTCAGTATTTAATGATGAATCTTCTGTTCTTCCTGCATGCCACCAGACGCCTCTGAATGTATTTAGGGGCGAATCTTTCCCAAACAGCAAACAATTTGAATGAGGAAAAAGATCAGGTCAGATCAGAGAATGAGGACAACTAGGCCTCGCGGCCTCTTAATGTGTCCTTTCTGATTATTTGTATTCTTTTTCATGATTGGCATGACTAGGACGCTTTTAGTTGTGCTAATCATATACCCATTTCAATTGTTGATTCTTGGGGTCTTTATCGAGGAGGTTTTTGAACTGATTAAGGTTAGGTGCCAATTTGATATGTGCTGGAAGAGAATTCCAGTATTTAGTGACTCTGTTACTAAAGAAATTCTTTCTAATGTTAGTTCTGCTGTATTGGGTTAGTAGTTTTCAAATCATTATTCCTAGTTTTTGAGTAGTTAGAGTATTTATGTCATGGGTAAAATATTTTATGCCACGCCGGTATTATACTCCTCCCACCCTTTCGCCTACACTACAGGTGGGGATCACATTATGTGAACTCACTCGCTGCCTACACTTCCGGCCTACCACTTTTTTGCCTTCCATCTGGGAAGTGGAAAAAATAAAAGTTCGCTTCATTCTTTGGTAGCCTGGCTGCGAAGTAGTCACTCTTTGTGACATTTAGGCTTTTTGATATTAGCTACTATAGTTGTAGACCTGTCTTGTTCAGTTTACAATAGAGTACCTTAATTATAAAGGTACTCTAGTTTACACCGCTTGTTATTTCCCTTTGAGCCGTGCTTCAGTGTGGAATGGATGGGGATGAGAGATGAGCTGAGAGGGGGAGGGGAAGAGAGAGAGAGAGAGAGAGAGAGAGAGAGAGAGACAGACAGAGAGACACACAGACATAGATTGAGTTAGAGAGAGAGAGAGAGGGAAGAAAGATGGGGAGCAGAGAAAGAAGTGGAGAGAGAGAGAGAGAGGGAGATGAGAGAGGGGGAGAGAAGAGAGAGAGAGAGAGGAGGGGGTGGAAGAAAGAGAGAGAGAAGGGGGGGGGGTGAGGGAGAGAGAGAGGGAGAGGGAGGAGAGAGAGAGAGAGAGAGAGAAGGAGAGAGAGAGACAACGACAGACAGAGAAGACAGAGAGAGACGAGAGAGAGAGAGAGAGAGAGGACAGGACATGACAGACAGAGAGAGAGACAGAGCGAGAGGGGGGAGAGAGAGAGGGGGTGAGAGAGAGAGAGAGAGAGAGAGAGGAGAGAAGAGATGAGAAGAGAGAGAGAGAGATCGAAAGAGGAGACAGACAGAGAGATAGAGAGATAGAGCGAGAGAGTGAGAGTGAGAGCGAGAGAGAGGGGGGGAGAGAGGGAGAGAGAGAGAGACAGAGAGAGACAGGACAAAGAGAGGGGGGAGACACAGAGAGAGACAAAGAGAAGAGAAGAGAGAGAGAGAGAAGAGAAAGAGAGAGATGAGACAGAGAGAAGAGACAGAGAGAGAGAGAGAGAGAGAGGAGAGAGAGAGAGAGAGAGAGAGAGAGAGAGAGAGAGAGGAGAGGGAGAGAGAGAGAGAGAGTCAGGAACGAACAAACTCGATCAAACTGATCGCCGAATTAGCACACGGCTAGACAATCAACAAATCACCA
>CM065713.1:25106277-25114069 GCA_017654935.2 Phymorhynchus buccinoides | reverse complement strand
CCGTTTAATGCCTTGCTTAACATGTTGTGTGATGTGCTTTTTGATACATAAAATCGATTTAGCCAAAGGAAAAAGGACAAGGGTTTTAATATTATAATACCTTCGCTTTTCGCTTTGAATTTAATAATCTTCTTAGATCATTGTCAGCACAGGACCAATGAACTGAAAAATAGTAATTTCGGCATTTCGCGGGGTCTTCTCATAGAACCTACATTACCAAAAGAGTTCGAAAACATTGTCCAAGAGAAGAGCGGAGAGAGAGGATAGGGAGAGGAGAGAGAGAGAGAGAGGGAGAGAGAGGAGAGAGGGAGAGGGGGGGGGGGGGGGGGGAGAGAAGAGAGAATAGAGAGAGAAGAGAGAGAGAGAGAGAGAGGAGGAGAGGAGAGAGAGGAGTATGTGCTGGTCACAACGTAATCCAGTCTGGGGGTGCACTTGAAATCGTAAGCGAACAGGTTTGACTAGTCTCAAATAAACTAAAAGAGAGAACTAACCCTAGAGGAAGGAGGGCGTTGTAAGGAGGATTTTTCCGTCGGGGCGCGCTTCGGCCGGGCTACCTGCTTACTGGGTACTTACTCTGTGTTACGGTTTTTACTTAATATTGATATTATCTTGTATTTAATCACCTTGCTGTCAACTGACTTGCCCCAGGGCCTTTTTTTTTATTACAAAGGAAAATAGAAAAATCGCTTGCACGAAATAATAATAAAAATCTGGTACTTACTGTTCTTCTGTGGAATATTGATGTGTGTGTGTGTGTGTGTGGTGGGTGTGTTGTGTGTGTGTGGTGTGTGTGTGTGTGTGTGTGTGGTGTGTACATGCGGTGCGGTGCGTGTGTGTTTGCCATGGTGCGAGTGTTTTTTGTGTGTGTTGTGTGTGTGTGTTGTGTGTGTGTGTGTGGTGTGTGTGTGTGTGTGTGTGTGTGTGTGGTGTGTTTGGCTGTGCGAGTGTTTGTGTGTGCGTAGTTATGTGTGTTGTGTCTCCTGTATGTATCTCTCCTGTGTGTGTCTGTGCGTGCGTGCGTGCGTGCCGTGAGAGTGAGCGAGAGAGATAGAGAAGAGAGACTCAACTCAACTTTTAATTGATTAGGGCCTTTTTGTGCCCGTATCCATATAGGTAGGAGGAGGGGGTGTATCGATCATAAATAACACAAGTGATATAACATGAGGAGAAGGAATAGGTGAAATGTCACAATGCCAAGTACACCCAAAGCAATGTCAACATTCAACTGCTCAAAATTGTCACAATTATGCACTGATGCATGTGGGATATTTTAAATAATGCAAAACGAATGAGAGAGAGAGAGAGAGAGAGAGAGAGAGAGGAGAGAGAGAGAGAGGGAGAGAAAGAAGACACTTTGACACTTTGACTGTTTAATGTCATTAACAGAATATCTTCTGACATGGGGAAAGCAATCATTTTATTTTTACAGCAAAGAACAAAATTTAACTAAACATATAACTAATAAGAAACAGATGAACTAAAAAAGGGAAAAATATGAAAAAATACATTTCAATACATTTGATATAAATCCTTACTATTGTAAACCTTTTCTCGATAGTAATTAAATTAAAACCAAATTCGCATCTCATTCACATCACTCTTTTCTTAACTCTTCATGCATTCCACGTCTTGTGCTTTAATCTTTTCTTGCAATTACACCAAACACACAACTAACAACACACAGAACACACACTCCACACTACGACCACGACAATAAAACACCGACACAAAACCACACACAGGACAACACACACCACAAAGAACAACACTCACTCAGACAGTCAATATTCCCGCTATTGATAAAAGGCTCAAGTACAAATGAATTTCTACTTTATTTTAAAAAACAGCTCAATAGATACAAGTTTATAGTAGACAAATCGTAATCTCTTTGATGTTTAACTTCGTTTAAATGCTTTTTTAAAACGAAATTTTCTAAAGACGTTACGGCATATGTGGTGTAAATCAAAAATATCTTATAAATCGTTGCTCCTATATGTCCTAGAATAAAGAACAAATCAACAAACTGATGTGAATTGCTGAACCATCAAACGGGCCTTTTAACAAACCTTGAAATCTTAAACAGCACTTTAAATCTTCTTAAACGTTGTTCCAGAAATCCTGCACATAAGGTCCTGTTGGGATTTTTTTCTTTGAGTTACTATTAATTGTTGGTTTAAATTGTGTTATTATATTTTTGTTGTTAGCCCATTTAGAAATTACGACACACTTTGTTTAACTCTTCAGTTACATAAGTCAGTTTGAAATGTTTACTGTATGTCCGCCCTCCCTCCCATCTTATATATCTGTATGTATTTTTATATGCACTCATTTAGATTTTGTATGACACATAATATACTACCACCCACGCAACTTCACGACACGCACCTAAACTCTCACTTCAATACTTTTTTTTAAATTTTAAATTATTTTATTTTATTTATTCATTTTTTTATATTTGTTTTGTCTAATATCACTTTGCGGGTGAACAGGACGTTAAACCAAAGAACGAAACACACACACACACAAACACACACACACACCACACACACACCACACACACACACCTTACTCTGGCCATCCAAGTACTGACACCATCTTGATTAACTACTAGACAGTAATTTGTATCCCTCTGTAAGGTACTTTCTGTTTATCTTATTTTCCAACTTCTGATATAATTTAGAGCATGGAATTTAAGACAACCTCATCTTCCGATCGGAACAAAGCAATTACTCTTTTTCACAACATTTTTTCTCAAAACTGTACTATCTGTTTCTAATAGTATCAAAAAGCTTTGCATTCAAAACAATGAACCTCGTTAATCATAGGGCTTAATCCCTAAATAGACCGAAAGTTGCGTACAGAGTTTACTCCCCTTGTTTTGTGGGACAATCACGAGGCCTAGCACATTACGTTGTGGGCGCAATGTACCGCTGTTTAGGCTGTCCTGGACTGTCTGTAACTAATTTTCTCTCGTCTCTCTGACTGTCTGACTGTCTGGCCTGGTCTTTTTCTCTGTCTGTTTAGTGATTGTATATTATTTTTATTCCCCAGATTTCGCGCCGTTGTAAGAGTGTTTCAATTTGGGTATCAAACATTTTAAGAAGACTTTGTATCAATGTTAGGGTCTTGAGTATTTCCGTATAACACCTTCATTTTAATTGCACAAATTTCTCCAAGATAAATTAGAGACTTAATCTTTTGTAAATAACCGTCCGAGATCTTTGTATGAATTTACAACTTTTACTTCAGTAATCCCCAAGAAACCATTATTGAGAGAGAGGAGAGAGAGAGAGAGAGAAGATAGGAAGATAGAGAGAGAGAGAGAGAGAGAGAGGGGGGGGGGGGGGGGGGTGGGGGTGGGGGGAGAGGGAGGGAGAAAGAGAGGGGGAGAGAGAGAGGGAAGAGAGAGAGGAGGGGAGGGAGAGAGAGGGAGGGAGAGAGAGAGGGGAGGGAGAGAGAGAGGGGGGGGGGAGGGAGAGAGAGAGGAGAGAGAGAGAGAGACGGAGGGAGAGATAGAGGGGGGAATGGAGAGGAGCGAGCGAGAGGGAGAGAGAGGGGGGGGGGGGGGATGGGAGAGAAGGAGAGAGAGAGAGAGGGGGAGAGAAGGAGAGGAGAGAGAGAGAGAGAGAGAGAATATTGTGTGTGTATATGGTGCTCTGCATGAATCGTAGCGACAGTTTTGCTAGTCTGAAAACTAAGAGGAAATAAATTTCGGTCAACGTTGATTCGGAGAAATAGCACGTATCGAATCGTATCGTACAGTCGTACGATTTTATCGGCGTGTGGCCCAGCTTGACGCTACTCACATTGCTGCTACATCTACTGCTATTGTAACTTAGGTCCCTGCTATTGTAACTAGGTTCCTGCTATTGTACTAGGTCCCTGCTATGTAACTAGGTCCTGCTATTGTCCTGCTATTGTCCTGCTAATTGTACTAGTTCCTGCTATTGTAACTATGTCCTGCTATTGTATCTAGGTTCCTGCTATTGTAAAACTAGGTTACTGCTATTGTAACTAGGTCCTGCTATTCTAACTAGGTCCTGCTATGTAACTAGGTCCCTGCTATTGTAACTAGGTTCCTGCTATTGTACTAGTCCTGCTATTGCAATGATCGGAATATGTGTCGGCTACTGTTACGGTTATTACTAATATTGGATATTATTCTTGTTTGTTCTGGTATTTAATCCGTGCCTGTTACTACTGCCCGCCGCCTTTTTTTTTTTTTATTACAAAGGGGGGGACAATAGGAAAAATCGCTTGCAAGAAATAATAATAAATCTGGTACTGCTTCTTCTGTGGATATTGATGTGTGTTGTGGTGTGTGTGTGTGTGTGTTGTGTGTGTGTGTGTGTGTGTGTGTGTATGTGGGGGCGTGTGCGTGTGTGTGTGTGTGTGTGTGTGTGTGTGTGTGTGTGTACATGCGTGCGTGAGTGTGTGTGACATGTGCGAGTGTTTGTTGTGTGTGTTGTGTGTGTGTTGTGTGGTGTGTGGTGGTGGTGTGTGTGTGTGTGTGTGTGTGTGTGGTGGATCTTTAAATAATGCAAAACAGAAGTGAGAGAGAGAGAGAGAGAGAGAGAGAGGAGAGAGAAAGAGAGAGAGAGAGAGAGAGAGAGAGAGAGAGATAGATGAGAGGGGGGGAGAGAAAGAGAGAGAGAGAGAGAGAGAGGGGGGGAGAGAAAGAGAGAGAAAGGGGGAACAGGGAGAGAGATAGAGAGAGAGAGGAGAGAGAGAGAGAGAGAGAGAGAAGAGAGAGAGAGAGAGGGGGGAGAGAGACAGATAGAGAAAGGGAGAGAAAGAGATAGAGAGAGAGAGAGAGAGAGAGAGAGAAAGGTTAGAGAAAGGGAGCGAGAGAAGAGCGAGAGAGAGAGAGAGAAAGCGAGAGAACGAGAGAGAAAGGGAGAGAAAGGGAGAGAGAGAGAGATAGAGAGAGAGAGGTGGGGAGAGAAAGAGAGAGAGAGAGAGAGAGAGCGAGGAGAAGTAGAGAGAGGAGAGAGAGAGAGGGGGGAAGAGAGAGAAAGAGACAGAGAAGGAGAGGGAAGGAGAGAGACGAGAGAGAGAGAGAGAGAGATAGAGAGAGAGAGACATGGAACTGGACACTGGAAAACTTATTTGACAAGGATAAAGATTTAGGCGATGCCTATTCTTACATTGTCCTTGGATAAAAGAAAAAACAAATTAGAAAATAACAAAACATTGTAAGCTACTCTCTCTACTCTCTCTCTCTCTCATACACAAACATTGTTTATACATACCTATAAAAAAAATAAAAAAATGCTGTTTACAAAAGATTTTAAAAAAAAACACACCAAAAAAAACAAAAAAAAAACATTGTGAGACAAATAATTGATGACAAGTAGGAGGTGAAAGCAACATCAATCCAAACACATTTTAACAAGCAGTTTAAAGGCAAACAAATAAACAAAGCATAAAACTGAGATGTAAACAATCAATTGACATATACCATGCATATCACATGGAGGTGTACACAAGGCAATACAGTTATACAGTGTGCGTTCAAAATGACACAGGATTTAAGCAGGGCTGTAAATTATGTTTGCCCGCACCATCTTTTTGTATCGTGAGATGGAAGGGCATAAACTGAATGGCAGAGGGAAGGGAATTCCAAATTGAGGAACCTGAGAAGGCAAAACTTGATTTGTATTTGTCAATTCTAGTGTTTGGCAAAATGTAGTTGCTGGAACCATAACGATGTGATGCCGTTATGCCGGGGGTAACTAATAATTTTAGGTATTGTGGGACCAAGTCATTATGCACTTTGTACATGATGATTGCTTTGTTGTACTTTAATTGTGAATCTAACGGAAGGATGTTTAATTTTGCTTGTTTTTCTGATGTGTAGGTGTCTTTATCTGGTTTGCGTCAGGAAGAATAATTTTAGCTGCTCGTTTGTAGATAGAATTGAGTTTTAATAGGTGACCCTTTGGGCTTCATTTTGGTGACATTTGGCGGTAGAACTTTCCCAAACTACAGATGCATAGTTGACGTGAGAGAGACAGTGGGTGGGCATGAAAGAATAATTTGCGTTCCTCTGTATCAAGAAAGCTTTAAATAAGAAAGGTCTAAGTCTAAAGTTTTTTTTTTTAGTAGCACAACACAGACAAATAGGCTACGTGCAAGCTTGTGTGCTACCTTCTCAATATGGGTCTGCCACTTCAGTTCTTTCATCTATGATCACACCCAGGACGCGGTGCTCTTTTTACTTGGTTAATGATGTTATCCTTTAAATAAACTTTGAGATTTAGAGGTTCGTTCTGATGTTTTTTGTCTTGAAGTAATTACCATGCTTTTGGTTTTTTGTAGGGTGGATGACCATCAGGTTTTGGTCACACCAGGCAGAAACATCATTTAAAGCTGTTTGTAATGAGGTTTTGAATGGAGGATAAACATAAGCTGCACTAGAGTGGAGGGAGGAGTCGTCAGCAAACAGATCGCAATGAGACACTTTCATCTGATATTGAAAGGGTAGGTCATTAATAAATAAGCAGAACAGGAGGGGTCCTAAAACAGATCCTTGCGGCACACCAGTCTTAATTATCTTTATACATCTGAAACTGCAACCATTACTTAGGACAAAGCTGTGTTATGTTAGTAAGATAGGATGTAAAAAAAGAAACTGTATTTTCGTCCTGCAGGTATAGTGCTAGCTTTTGTAATAATATTTTATGATTCACAAGATCAATATGCCTTCTTAAAGTCATACGAAATACAGGCACCTGTCATTTTGTTTCGAGAGAGAGAGGAGAGAGACGAGCGAGAAGAGAGAGAGAGAGAGAAGAGAGCGAGAGAGCGAGAGAGAGAGAGAGATGAGAGAGGGGGAGAGAGAGAGAGAGAGCGAGAGAGAGAGAGGAGAGAGGCGAGAGTATGAGAGAGAGAAAGAGAGAGAGAAAGATGAGTATGGAGAGAGAAAGAGAGAGAGAAAGGGAGAGAGAGGGTGGGGGAGGGAGAGAGGGACGAGAGAGAAGGAGTAGAGAAGAGAAAAGAGAGAGAGAGAGAGAGCAGAGGCGAGAAACCATAGAGAGAGACAGAGGGAGAGATTTTGTAAAGAAAGAGAGAGAAAGGGAGAGAGACGAGAGAGAAGGAGGAGGTGGAGGAGAGAGAGAGAGAGAGAGAGAGGCGCGAGAGATGGAGAGAGAGAGAGGCTGAGAGAGAGATAGAGGGAGAGAGAGAAGAGAGGGAGAGAGAGAGAAAGGGATGAGAGAGGAGAGACGAGAGAGAGAGTGGGGAGAGAGAGATAAGGAGAGAGAGAGAGAGCGAGAGAGAGAGAGAGTCTTGATGAGAGAGAGAGAGAGAGAGACGAGTCAGAGAGAGCTTTGTGAGAGACAAACAAAAAGAAAGAGAGAGAGAGGAGAGAAAGGAGGAGATAGAGAGAGGAGAGAGAGAGGAGAAAGGAGAGAGAGAGAGATTCAGACTGAAGAGTGACATCTAGAGTGAGAGGGATGAGAGAGGGAAAGAGAGAAAGAGACTCTAGAGAGACAGATTACAGCGACAGTGAGATGCGAGAGAGAGTTGTATGTTACTGTTCCTATCCACCGCATCATAAGTTTTTAAGGTTTTCTTTACATAGTGTGGGTGAATGTTTTTGTTGTTAATGTTGTGTTTTTTCTTCTTTCTCAGAGCTGGTGGTACTTTGAAGGCTAAGACAACAATGGGCCGCAAGTGTAAAACGTGCGTGTAAAACGTGCTTTTCGTGTCTGTGGTGATAAAACAAAAAGACCCCAGCGTTCAACAACTGCTCAAGGGCAGGCTCCATCCTTCTATTCATATCTGCAAG
>CM065713.1:25096277-25098777 GCA_017654935.2 Phymorhynchus buccinoides | reverse complement strand
AGAGGGGCCAATGGGTGGATACACATAGAGACGGGGTGCACAATGGAGGCTGACACATAGTATGACGGGGGCACAATGAGGTGGACACATAGAGACGGGGTGGGGCACAATTAGGATGAGTGACGCATAGAGACCATGAGGTGGGGCACAATGATGAGGTGACACATAGAGACTGGTGTGGGGCAGGCAATGAGGGTGACATCATAGAGACGGGGGCACAATGAGGGGTGACACATAGAGACGGGGGCACAACATGACATGAGGGGGACACATGCGGGTGACTATCAGATGGACGGGGGGCACAATGAGGGTGACACATAGAGACGGGGGACACAATGAGGGTGACACATAGAGACGGGGGCACAATGAAGGGTGACACATAGAGACGGGGGGGGCACAATGGAGGGTGACACATAGACACGGGGTTGCACAATGAGGGTGACACATATAGAGAGGGGGGGGCACACACATAGACGGGGACAGATGGGGAGAGGGTGACACATAGAGACGGGGGGCACAATGAGGCTGACACATAGAGACGGTGGACACAATGAGGGTGACACATACAGACGGGGCCACAATGAGGGTGACACATAGAGACGAGGGGGGCACAATGAGGGCGACAACATTAGACGGGGACAGGGGGCACGATGAGGCTGACACACATAGAGACAGGGGGCACAATGAGGCTGACACATATAGAGACGGGGGCACAATGAGGGTGACACATAGAGACGGGGGCACAATGAGGGTGACACATAGAGACGGGGGCACAATGAGGGTGACACATAGAGACAAGGGGACACAATGAGGGTGACACATAGAGACAGGGGACACAATAGAGGGTGACACATAGAGACGGGGGGCACAATGAGGGTGACACATAGAGACAGGGGGTACACATTGAGGGTGACACATAGAGACAGGGGGGGTACAATGAGGGTGACAGCATAGAGACAGGGGGCACAATGAGGGGTGACACATAGAGACAGGGGGCACAATGAGGGGGGACACCTAGAGACAGGGGCACAATGAGGGGACACATAGAGAGACAGGGGGCACACAGGAGGGGGACACATAGAGACGGGGGCACAGAGCACGGGGCACTTGACACATAGAGACGGGGGGCACAATGAGGGTGACACATAGAGAGACATGTGGGGCACAATGAGACGGGGACACATAGAGACGGGGGAACATCGAACTGATCATTACCATGAATCACACGAAATGCATGCGCGTGGATGGAACGTATATGCAACGCTATGATTATGTAGTAGGCCCCGACATGTGTGTATTCAAATCTGTCGGGTGGCGTCAGTTTCGCCTACGCGCGTGTTGCCTATTCTTTGATGTAGATCATTTGCCGCTTCATTATCATTTATAGTGTCGGCTGTGTCGTTTCGCCTACGCGCGTTTCGCCTATTCTTTGATGTAGATCATTTGCCGCTTCATTATCATTTATAGTGTCGGCTGTGTCGTTTCGCCTACGCGCGTTTCGCCTATTCTTTGATGTAGATCATTTGCCGCTTCATTATCATTTATAGTGGTGGCTGTGTCGTTTCGCCCACACCTAGTGTCTCGTTTCGACCACCGCATCACACTCCCTACTAATATATTTTGCCAGCACATAAGTCGTGATTTGTTTTCTCTGTGCGTTTATTTTTGAACGTACCTTTTCATCGAAAACGCACTGCAATAAACGATTTTCCGGTAAAGGTCAGTGTGTGCCCCCCCCCCCCCCCCCCCCCTACATTTCTCGGTTAATTGTATTTTTTCCGTTTTTGCCTTTCTTAACATACATAAAGCTGTATTTTTGGAACCTTTTTAGCTAATAACCTTTTTGGAATACTAACCCTATCCCTAACCCTAGCCCTTACTTTTCGGAGAAAACCCCCCCTAGGGGAGAGCACTTCGTGAAAATTAGAATTGCTTACCTCCATTACTCGGTCAAAATGCCATAGCAACAATGCAGCAATGGCGTCGAAGCTTGAAACCACAGGACTGGAATCAGCGACTTGCAACATTTTTTTATTTTTAAATGAGGGGCGTCCAGTATCCACAAACTGAGAGAACTTGCAAAATGTGACGTGAACATATAAATGACATCAATTTTAAAATGACGCACGGTGTTCTAAGTGATGTAAGTCTAATCAAACACGCGAGCCGAGAGCTGGGGGTCTACCTGAAGGTAGAGTAACTCCCCCTTGTTTGACCGATTGAATTAGGCAAGATCACTCCCACCCGCCACTCCCCTCATTATTTCCGAACAATTCCTATTAGAACGAAGTTTTGTGAGTCTGTCTGTCTGTCTGTAGGGGAAGACGGGGTAAAAAGCCATGGGCGGGTAAGAAGCCCATGCCAATTATCTCATGAAATAAAGCAAATTTCAGTCAAATTTTGCCCATGAGACGAATGCTAAACATTAACGCTCGTCTCATGGGCAAAATGTGACTGAAATTTGCTTTATTTCATGAGATAATTGGCATGGGCTTCTTAC
>CM065713.1:25081277-25086277 GCA_017654935.2 Phymorhynchus buccinoides | reverse complement strand
AAATGTAGATTTACACCCTCCCGCTCCATTTCTTGGGTAGATTGAGCACTTAAATATCAATATCTTAAATAATAGTTGACTTATTTATCACATGACAGAAGAATGGTTCTAGTGCGCTTTCGAAGGGTATTTATTTCACGGTAGGTACTTATTTCTCACGACACCGGACTGTGACATTTGTGAAGCACCATTCTTCTGAAATTCTACTGTCTACATGAATCTGATGAAATATGATGCTGGTTGCGCAGTTCACTTTTATAAAATTTTGTAGTTTCCCGTCACAATAATCTGATCAAGTACAGTGGAAACCTCCCTTATGGGGGGGGAGACCTCCCATTAAATAAGACCCCCTTCCCTCTGAGACCTCCCATATAAGACCTCCCTTACGACTCTCTGAGACATTGCCCTTCTTTGTAAGTACAGTGGAACCCTCCCTGTTATAAGACCTTCCATTATATGACTCCTTCCCATATAAGACCTACTTCTCTGAGACATTGCCCTTCTTTGTAAGTACAGTGGAACCTCCCTTATAAGAACTGTGACGAGGTAATGGGGTAAAAGGCTAAGTCCCTAGGGAAGACTTTAGATAATTTGCCTTTAGCCCACTTCTCTAGGGTATGGGAGATGAGCAACTTTCCCGGCCCCTTTTCATCTAATAAATTTATATTTGTGCCCGGGTTCTGGCTCGTCAGATGGTTGTAAGAAATACAAGTGGTTGAATTGCTCTAAATGGCAGACAGAGAGAAGTAAGGTTTTACATGAAATTACAAGACTCCCACTCTCATCAGTCTGACCAAAGGGTTCAGGATTATTTGACACTTGTATTTTATTTACTCCCAAAATCTGCATAAGATTATGCAACAATAATAATAATAAAGCAGCTCAATGGCGCCAAACAAAATATGGTTAAAACACAATGAAATCCGAAAGGATTCACAAGACTTTTGTCTTTCTATAAGGTTCGCCCCATGCCGGAAGGGTTACTAATTATCATCGGTGTCCGTAGGAAAGTTCAAATGATTGGCGCAGTCAGGTAGACTTAGCTGTTTGAAGTTCTGGGCTTGCTCGTCAGGTGAGAGTAGCTCCCAGTCGTTCCTATTATGGCTTCGCGGGATGGCACGGTTCAAGCGTGGTCTCCTCGCGGATTCTGGGTGCTGGTTGTCTTGGCGACGGACCCGTCTTGGTGCTAGGTGGAGTCCGGGATGATCGTCCGGCCCACGATGCCCTGCTGATAATCACAGGAGAAGGTGGATGTAGATCTCTATGGCTTAGAGACAAGGGGCTTCAGTCGGCAGGGAATTAGTGAATCCCAACCGGCTTGAAGGCTTCCCTTGTACAATAGCACTACATGTAGTTAATAGATAAACTGAATTTCAGTTAACAAACTGAGATCAGTAAAACATAAAAGGTGATCAAGACAACATCATTCTCCATCCAACACCTGGAAAGGAATGGTATCATAAAGTGCAAGATTGCGGCCCATAGGTTTCCTACTAAAAATAGTGCAAGATTGCGGCCCATAGGTTTCACCCCCCCCCCAACCCCTTTTTTTTTCCCTTCCTACTAAAAATAGACAAAAGGGTTAGTAGGCATAAACTCCGGTTCTGGTACCAAAAGTGTTCAAGTCAAAAAACACACACACACAAATAATCAGTGCACATAAATAGAATAGAATGTTTACCACTTCTTTTCTATAACATATCTATCTACTCCTTATTCATCATTGAACATAGGATCTAGATCAAAACTAGAGTCAAACAAACCAGATCTCAATCACCTGCCATCAATAATACTTACTAGTGGGCTTATGATGACTGGTTGTGAGTGTTGCTCTAGCTACGTTTCAGCATCTTGTGTGACAACTTTTTCTCACCACTCCAATTATAGCCTTCACTTTCAAACAATGAAAGCCTGCTATTGGTGTATTACAGTCCACACGTCACAATTTGCTGTTCTAAATGTACTGAACAATCACGCGCCTATTCCATCCTTAGCACATTCCTGACATTCCTAACCTTGTGATTGAAAAGGAAAAACCGTGTTCAAAGGGAGATAACCTCGGTTGTCACTTTCTTTGTGATGAGCACGGTAGAAAGGGGGGGGGTGGGGGGTGTGTGAAGGGAGATAACCGGTAGGGTAGGTGGTACGTGCTGACCGGGTAGGAGGGGAGAAGGGGAACAGAGAGGAGGGGGGGGGGGGGAGGAATGGGGGGGGGGGAGAAGGAAGGGCGGGAGGAAGGGGAGAGATGAGGGGCCAGCCACGGAAGAGGGGGGAGACTGAGTGGGGGAGGGAGAGGGGAGAGGGAAGGAGGGGTGGGAGGAAGGGGAAGGGGGATGGAAGGAGGGGGAGAGAGGTATAGGCCGCCTTTTTCTTCCCCCCCCTCTCCCCCCCCTCTCCCCCTCCTCTCCTTTCCCCCTTTTGGCCCCCCCCCCCCGGCACCTTTGCACCTCTTTCCGCCCCCCCCCCTCCAATCTTGCGCGCCCCTCCTTCCCCTTCCCCCCTTTCCCCCCTTTTTCCCCCCCCCCCCTCCCCCCCCCCCCGTCCCCCCAACACCCCCCCCACCTCCCCCCCCCACCCCCAACACAAAGCGGCGTGTGTAAGGGGGTGGGGACGGGGTGGGAGAGTTGGGTGGGGCGCGGGGGGTGACATTGGGCACGTACCGCTTACGGGGAGGGGCCCAAAGGAAGTGCTAGAAGAACGTAGGAGCGAGCACCCATAGGGCGCAGAAGGGGGAAGCTAGGGGGGGCCCCGTACTCGACGGGACGGACGGACTCTGGGGGGGGAGGGAGGGCGCGGGGCCTGGGGGGGGGGAAAGAGGGCCGAGGGGCGGGGGGGGGGGGGGGGGAGCTGGGGGGGGGGGGAGGGGGGCGGGGAGGGGGGGGGGGTGGGGGGGCGGAGGGGGGAGGGGGGGGAGAGTGAGGGGGGGGGGGGGGGGAGTGAAGGGGGGGGGAGGGGGGGGGGGGCGGGGGAGGGGGAGGGGAGGGAATGGGGGAGGGGAGGATGGGGGGGGGGGGGGGCGGTGGTGGGGGGAGGGGTAGAGGGAGGGGAGGAGAAAGGGAGCGGGGGGAGCTGGGAAGGGGGGGGGCGGGGGGGGAAGGGGGGGGAGGGAGGGTCGAGGGGGAGAGGGAGCGGGGGGGAAGAAGGAAGGGCGGGGGGGGGGGGGGGGGGGGGGGGCAAAAGGGGGGGGGGAAAAGAGAGAACGCAAGACAGAAGAAGGAGGGGAGTAGAGGGGGGGGGGACGGCAGAAGAGGAGGGGACACTAGGGGGAGGGTCGAGGGAAGAAGGGAGACGAGAAGGGGGAATGAGAGGAGTTGGGACAAAGACAAGAGATAGAAGGGAAAGGAGGAGAGGGGGGGGGGGGGGGGGGGGGGGGGGAGGGGAGGGGGAGGCGGGGGGAAAGAGATAAAAAAAGGAAGGGAAGGAGGGAGGCGGAGGGAAGGCAACGAGCGTAAGTGTGTGAAGCTGAGCCTGGGGGGAAAGAGATAACGCCGTCCGCGAGCTTTCGTTTGAAGCAGGGGCAATTAAACGTGGCGGATGGACAGAAGAGAAATGAAAAGGCGAGGGGGGAGGGGAGGCAAATAAGGGGGGGGGGGTGTGATAAGAAATAAAAGAAAAGCGGGTCGCGCGGGGACACTACGATCACAAGAATTCCATTATAAGACTCCCTCCCATCAGGACTACTCTCTGAGACATTGCCCTTCTTGTAAGATACAAGTGGAACCTCCCGTATAAGAAACTCCATTATAAGACTCCTCCCCATATACGAATACTTCATGAGACATTGTCATTCGTGCATAGGGGGAAGGACGGGGTAAAAAGCGCATGGGGGGTAAGAAGCCACCCCAATTATCTAATGAAATAAAGAAAATTCAGTCAAATTTTGCCCATGCGACGAAGCTAGACATTAACGCTCGTCCATGAGCAAAAGAGACTGAAATAGCTTCAATTTCATGACATAATTGGGGTGGGCTTCTACCCGCCCATGCGCTTTTTAACCCCGTCTTCCTACTCTGTGCGTGTCTGCGTGTTATTTGTGCGTGGGTTGTGTGTGGTGGTGTGGTGTCGACGACGAAAATGGTGTTTTACGTCTCTTGGTCTGAATCAGACAACATATGGGACATTTGCGAATAATAAATATGGTGAGGAACAATACTGGAGGCAATGCCGGAGGCAGTACGAACCAGTCAAAGTCCCGATTGTTTTAAATTAACCCTTGCACCGCCAATTATCACATTTTAGCACCACAATGGTTTGCCACCCATGTCACTAAAAGGCATCAGATCAGGGCTGTTATCCAAAGACCCTATCTTCTTAATTTGGGGAGGTAAGGATCTGCCTAAAGTTACATTATATCAAGAGGAATTCTTGCAATATTGTGATAGTTTAATGTCGCTACCCAGTTAAGTATTCAATGGTATTTTTTGATACTGAAAAAAAAATTGCTGGCGGCGAAAGGGTTAATGAGATAAGCTGTAGCGGGATCACCCTCGGTTAAACCTCATCGGCTATGGCACCGCCACAAGAGAATATGACAAACAATGATGTCTCTCTCTCTCTCCCTATCTCTCTCTCCTCTCTCTCTCTACTAATCACATATATTACCCCACATGCGGCACCGATACACAGCATACTCACACACATGGCGCAAGCCGATAACGTACACACACAGTGGTGGGCAGGGGAGGGAGGAGTTATAATTCAGCTAGCCTAATTAAATATCCGCGTCCGCGCGGCAGGACTCCAGCGATTGGAAAAATATTTGAAACAGACGTAAGCGACGAATCGGGGAAAAACGAAGGACTTCCCAGCAACCTTTAGAACAGTGTGGACCAATTCAGAAGAGGAAGTTATACTTTTTTTTCTGAGATACCTTGACCTTCGAAGAAAACCGGGTTCGGTAGTTGGGATGGGTTGTGGAATTTTTTTGTGTTCTGTGCCAAAAAGTTCTGCGATCTTCCTCTCTCTCTCTCTCTCTCCTCTCTCTCTCTCCTCTCTCTCCC
>CM065713.1:25050824-25080777 GCA_017654935.2 Phymorhynchus buccinoides | reverse complement strand
TAAAGGAATGCATGTCCGGATTGGGTTGGTGATTTTATATCCCTGCGAGCTCCGTAATTAGGATGAGGGATTGCAAATAGGGACAAAATAAATGAAACCGTACAGTGAAACCCGTTTAGTACGGAATCAGGGGAGAGGGCCCAAGTTTAATCGTGTAAGAATTGCTCGTGGCAACCATTTATCGATTTGGCAACCCGACGCAACTATCAATCGGTCCCACATCTAATGTGATGGCGTGCTGGTAAGGTGTGAAAAAGACAGAAAACTAGGAAAACACACATTACCCAACAAGCATGGTTGTAAGCCCATGGTATCCTGTATCCATAGGTTTTTAATGCCGATTACAAAACACTTTAAAACAGGTTATTAACACACGATAGCATCAAAAACATAAACTCCACACACGCGCTTAAGAGAAAGTACAATTTCCGGGAAGTCACAAGATCAGAGCGCAAGAGGGGGGGGGTGGGGTGGGGGGGGCGGGGGGGGGGGGGTGTTTTGGGGGGGGGGGGGTGGGGGGGGGGGTGGGGGTTGTTGTGTTGGGGAAGGGTGGGGGGGGTGGGGGGGGGGGGGGCGGGGGGGGGGGGGGGGGGGGGGTGAGTCGGTCGTCTGCTTGCGCTGCAGACACCCAAGTTGTTATATCGGCCAATCACGAATGCGCTTACATATCGAGGTTAGCAAGATGGCGATGTTGGTGTCAGTGTGTGCTCGTTCTAGCCAGGTAGTTGGCAAGCAAAGCTTGACTTTGGGATTGGCGTGTGGTTGTAAGTGCGTTCTGTTCCAACAATGTAGTTTTGCATAAAAAGCTTGACTTTGTGAGTCAATAAATTGTACGTTATATGCAAGTGCTCGTTGTTAGCGAGCTCGTTGTAGCAGAATTATTTAACAAGGAAAAGAAGGCTTGGGGTCGGGAATTTTGAAACACTCGTTAAACATGGGCTCTCGCTTAAACGTACTCGTACTAAATGGTTTCCCAGTAATAATAATAACATAATGTAGCCGTAATAATGTCTTCTTTTTTTTTTTTCTTTTTTTTTTTTTTTTTATTCTTATTTTACATACTCAAGGTATAATTTCGCGTTTTTACCCAGTTTTTTTGCGATGAATGCAATCCCAGTGTATTCGCCTACATTTATATAAAGTAATTAGCGTGAGCCTGCTTTTTTAAAACTGTTAGTACTAGAGTTCTCTCTTTCCTTTCAAGCGCCAATGTCGATTCATGCACACAATAGTGAACACCAATGTCACGAAAAAAAAAAAGGCAAAACTCAGGCCCTGTTATACGAAGGGACCCTATTTTTGATGGTGGGAGGTAAGGATAGGTCTAATGTTATACCATGTCACAAAGGAATTCGCAAATATGCAGATATTTTAGTTTCTCTACCAGTTAGGTTTAAAGGTATTTTAGGGCTGAGAATGGCTGGCGTGAAAGGGTAATGTTAGTTGGTAGTTGATTCATGAGGTTGCCAACTCTGTTAGTAAAAAGATTTACTTTCTTCTTGGGTTAGTTTTACAAATTCACTAAAATAATTTTATCAGTGCTATTTCTTGTTCTGTCGTAATTTGTTAGTTTCAACAAACTCTGTTGCAGTTCCAAGTTCATAATATTTATTAAATGTATTTATTAACTCTGTATTAGATCTCCTATTATTCTCTTGCTTTCAAACTTGGAAGATTCAGCTTCCCTTCTCTTCTCTGTGACTAGTTATCAAACCACTCCGGGGACTGGCCGAATTATTTCCCCCTTGTTCTGTGGGGACGGCATTGACTAGGTACGTAAAAATAATCACACAAACACGTTATGAAGAGTTAGGCATCAAATATGTTCAGAAAAGATTAAGCAAACACCATCACTAAACGGATCGTAAATAATCAGATTCCTTACCTCGTCGTTTGTCTCCTATTGACGAAAACAGCGAACACATAGAAGAGGAAAATTTCACATTCCGATCTTTGACCTCCCCCTACAACCAAGCACGGAAAGTAAACTCTGCAATGATTGGTTGATTTCAATAGAGCCAAGGTCAAAGCAAACTGAAAGTAGGTTATGACTTCGCACCGGAAAGCTGGTTACATGCCAGAAATCAAAACCTCTTGAAAAAACTCTTAGGAGCCGGCTCCGGCTCATTCGTCCTGAACGGTTGCGCAGGCCATGAGCTGGATAATTCGCCCTTGGAGTGAGTTAAAACCACAGTTAGTTTAGCTGCCCTTCTCTGCACCTTCTACTCTTACCGGGGTTGTGCGGGGTGGACAGCTGCAGGCTCTCCGAGGCGAGCGGGACGTGGGCGATGGCGGCCTTGACCTTGGTGGGTTTGGACTGAAGGTTGGGGCTGGAGATGAACCCGATCTCCCCCTTCCCCCCTCCAGTGGCCTCCGCCGTGCCTAAGACCCCCCCTGCCCCTCCCCCCGCGGGGATCATGAAGCTGGTGGGTGGGGGCGGCTTCAGTTTGATCATGCCTGCAGGAATAATGATAATAATGATGATAATAATAATAATAAAAATTGATAAATATAATAACAATAATAAGAATAAGAATATAATAACAATCACTTCTTTGTGGTTGATCTTAGAAAGTCCTAGGCGCTTACAAAATAAGTACATGGATAAGTAATTTTACAGAGCGTAAATAGTTTACACAAATGAAGATCAAACACAAGTTGTGTGCACGCACACGCACACACACACAAAAAACTTACAAAAACAATTTATCAGCAGGCATAAAAAACCACACTACACACACAGATTACACGCACACACACACATGGTTACACAAACACACAGAGAAGATAAAACTTACAAAAACACATTTTGAGTAGGGCACTAAAAACATACCCTCCTCTCCACACACAAACACGCACACATAAAAAAACAATTTATAAGGCATTAAACACCCTCACCACCCTCACACAGAGAAACACAACAAAAGAACACGGGTAGGCAAATGAAAAGGAAAAGATGCCCAGTGTCAGCGGGGTCAAAAACAAGGGGGTGGTTTTGAGAACAACGACTTGAAAAGAAGGCAGAGAGTTCTGCAATGCGGAGTGGAAGAGGCAGGTTTTTTTTCCAAGAAAGATTTAGAGAGAGGGGTGCGGATCTCTAAACGTTTTCACAGATAGGTAAAAACAGCATAATTTAGACGAGATATTTGTCTAATATCGCTTTTAGTACAAAAGACGTTAAAAACCCCTTCACTGGCCGAGTCCGGTTCAGGGGCAACTAGTTGCCAAGCCATTTTAGGTTGCAGGGTTTGTCGCAAAAACTGCTGAATAAAAGCGCAAATAACCTATACTTTTCTGAAATGGGAATTGAATATACTATCATTTGAGAACACTCCTGTCACAAGACGCCTCCCTGATTCATCACATACTGCGGAAAGCATATGGATAGAAAAAAGGGAAACTCTTAGAATAACCCAATGACGGATATTTCCGTGACGGGGCAGTTTATATGTTATATGCATGTTGATAATGATGAATTATATATGAATTATAGAATGTTTAAACCATCATTTGGTGTTAATCCCTACTACTTAGTACTTCCACAGAACTATGTGTTTACCATTCTAAAATTTAGAACAACAAATAACAAGTTGCCAGTAAATAAATTGCGATATGATAATATACCCAGAAGTGAAAGAAAATAATTGTGAAAAGTGTAATGTACCGTACATGATGTGGCAGATGAGTTCCAATATTTGTTTGTCTGTCCCTTCTTTAACACTGAAAGAAATAGATATCTTCCACGCTACTCTTTTGTGCGACCAAATGCGTATAAATTCAATGCTTTGTTTTCCTCGAAAAATAAAAAAACTTTTGATTAAAGTTAAGCACGTTGTTACAGTTATAAACAGTTCTTTTCGATGATTTGCATGGACAAAATGTCACATGTTTGTTTTTTTGCAATAATAGTATAGGTATATATATTTTGTCCTATATAAGTGAAGGTATGAAATAAAACATTTGCCTTGCCCTTACCTTGTTACCGCCGAAGTTGACGGAAATATCCGTGACGGGGGCAGTGAAGAGTTTAAACAAAACCAACAACAACAACACCACACACAACCCCTCCCCTCGCTCTCTCATCTTACCCCTGGAAAGCTTTTAGGGTTCGGGCTCTCAACGTATGCTGCTGCTGCTGCTGCTGGTGGTGTTGCTGGTGTAGGTGGTGTTGATGATGCTGCAGTATTTGCTGGGGCTGGGGGCTGTGGGTCTTGTGAACCACCGTGGAGATTTTCGGGGCCAGACTGGGCTGATGCTGCTGCTGATGTTGCTGCTGCTGACTGCATTGATGATGATGAGCCAAAGAGGTGGGGGGGGCGGGGTTAGGGGCGGGGCTTCCCAGCGTGAGGGCGGGGCTTAGGGAGGAGGCGGGGGAGCGCACCACCTGCTGCGGCTGACCTGCGCTGCGGCTCTGAATCTGACTCACCTGTTGACCTGGGGAACACGCAAAGGATCTCGCATTTCAACTTTGATTTAAAATAATATGCAGGGGACGCGAGAGAGGACCAAAACACACAAAAAGCGGGCCTAAGCCGATGGCATCGCGAAAGCAAATGAAAAAAACTGAAAGGCAGGGATCCAGGGCCCCGCCAGAGCCCCGGCAGGGTACAGGGGCAGAGCACTGTCGGACGATTCAGGGGGGGCAACGCAAGATAGAGAGAATACGAATACGAATGTTTAACCCTTTCACCGCCAGCCACATTTCAGCCAAAAATTTCCATTAAATTTACCTGGGTAGAGACTAAAATCCATCTGCAGTATTGGGGATTCTTCTGTAACATATATGAAATAAGGTCTATCCTTACCTCCCAAAACTAAGGCAATAGGGTCTTTGGATAATAGGACCCCAATTTGATGCCTTTTAGTGACATAGGTGTTGAATCACTGTGGTGCTAAAATGCGACTTTGGCGGCGAAAGGGTTAATGAGGGTAAACGGATAAGCTCAAGCTTCTTTACACCATGCCCTCGAGGGGAAAAAGAAAAGCCAAATAACAAGAAAAGGAAAACAAAAAGAAAGTAAAAAATGCATAAAAAGAATAGAAAATAACAACAGGCATGTTCACAGTAAATTGAAGAACATGCCAAAAAAATTCAAGCTCAAACGAACAGCTCGTTCACGTACTCGCACACACACACAAAAACATACAGCATATCCTATAACTATACTAAAATATGCATACCTAGTCTCTTGTGGTGTGTTCGAACACACAGGTGCAAATACGCTCATGGTCCAATGATACAATACAATACACTAATAAGCTCACGTTATAGAGAAACATTATACAGACAGACAGTTAAAATGATGGACTGAGACAGTTTTGAGTCCGATAAGCCTTGTGAAAATATTACATTGCCTTTGAAAACAATGTGGCATCACCATGCTGCTTTCAAGATTCCCCGAGTGAGAGACTTCCACGATATAACAACCAAAGTTCAAAACGCTCCAAATCGCTTGTGGTCGAATTATTTTTTTTAATGAATTTTAAAAAAACAACACCTGAAGTTCAGTTTCTGGTAAAATATAAAAACAAATGAAGAGTTGCACCCATACTGGAGTTCATTAGTGTGCATCTCGCCTTGGCTTCAGGCTGCGTCAGACCGACTTGACATCTAGGCTAGAACACCAAGGCTACATCAAAATGTTGTTATGCTATGCATAGTTATGCGGGGACTGTCTTTAACCGGTGGCAAGCTCCTAGCACAACCACTGAACTCCACCACCGAAGTGACTCAGCAGCAAGTGCAGGGTCTCCTCGGTTGGTTGCCTCATGACGGTGGCCTAACATAGGTTCGCTCCCCTTGGACAGGGTTCATACAGATTTTTCATATTAAAAATTCACAAACTTTCAAAGACTTTTTCAAAGACCCTTTATCCTATTTTCAAAGACCTCTCACGACATGCAATGATGACGATTGCTTCGATCATGATCATTCAAGTTGCACCGGTGTAGCCAAAAAGACCTGGATACAGTGAAGGGAAGTAACTCAACAAATCGAGGACATCTGCTATATGGAAAATTAGTGAAAATAAATTGCTTCTTTATCAATTCTGGAAGCAAAACAAAACAAAATGACTTTTTCACAAACCATTTCATGATTTTCACAGACCAAAGCCAATTTTCAAAGACTTGAAAAATGATGAACTCCATTTCTCAAGGACTTTCAAAGACTTTCAAAGACCGTGCGAACCCTGGGGGGGAGGCCATTGAAAACTGAAAACCGGGACACATACGTACTTTACCCATATGGGCCATATGGCCTGGGAATGCAGAAGGTGGTCAAGGTCAGTGTCAGAGCTGATTCTAGGATTTGATTCTAGGTTCGCCCCCCCCTAAGAATGAAAAAAGGGGGGGCAGGTCCAATGGATATGAGGGGAAGGGGGGGGGGGAGGCGGCCGATTCAATCTTCGCTAGCCATGGCCACTTCTTCAGCCACTCGTCTTGGAACCGGTGTTTGTTTTGTGTGTTCCCTCGCACTAGTGCCGTTATCTTCGGGCTGCTTCTCCGAGACTGTTGATGCAGTAGCTGTTTCTGCAACATCTTCTGCACACTCGTTTGGCAGAGGATTCTTTTTTTTTTTTTACTTTGCCGCCACAAAAATCAAAGTCGAAGAGCGTCGTTGTCCGCTTCATTTTGAAAAAAAATTCAACATGGCGGGTAGGACTCTCGCAACTTCTTGTCGGTTTTAAATTTTTTGTATAGATTAACACGGAGATTGGTTGATTTACACTAACATTGTAAAAGAACCAATGAAATGTTGAGAAATCATTCATTCCTGCTCGATGCTTTCGGTTTGTGCAGACGACGGATTTAGCAGACGACGAAGGAATTCCCGCAGCGATCGGTAAAAAGTGCTGGCAGTTCTGCAAATATGCGGGCGTCGGCCCGTGCTAAGACCCGATTATTGCGGGACGGAACAGACTTTGGGGGGGACTGTACCAATCCTGCACCCTAGAATCAGCTCTGAGTGCAGGGGTGCTAGCGCCAAAGGGTCCCCAAACCTGAAACTAGGAATTCCCCAAACCGAAAACCTGAAACCAATCTAAACGGCAAGTTCCAATTTCCTGAAAACCTGAACAATTTTGTTTAGCCGAGAAATCCTTCCACCCGGGAATTTTTCAGCTAAAGTCAGCAGTTTTGTTGACGGTGAGGCGGAGGAGTGGGGGGGGGCCTGCATGGTGTTCCAAAAAATTTTTCAACCAGCTAATAACAGTAAACCGATATGAACCATCGCCGAATTCTTCGGCCACAAACTACATTTCTGCGGGGTACATCAATTCTCCAATAGCTTTCACATACTTTTTTTAGTGTTTTTTTCACATGTTCGGTTTTGCCCCCCCAACTCCAATACATGCGTTTTCTCAGCGGAAGCCCCCATCTTGGAATATTACAACATCATCAGAAGAGCAAAAAGGCGCGAAGCGAAGAAAGATTGTGCAGTATAAAAGATAATTTTTGAATTGTGTTTGCTTACCTTCGGGCCCAATTCCATGTACGATGTTTGTAAATCGTCATGTGTTTCTCCGATGCTGGATTTTTATTTCGAATTTTAAATTTTTTGTCAAAACTTTAACGCAAAAACCGGAGATAGATTACATTTTTTAAGTCTATCTGGAAAACCGGAAAATTCCCGAGGCAGCATTTACGGAAAAAAAGAAAATGCAGCAATCCCTGTGATTGTGTGTTATGGGTGGTTACCAGGCATTATAGGAGGGGCAGGTAATGCCGTCATGCCCTGCAGGGATGAGGGAGTTGTCCCCTTGTTGATGGGCGGAGAGGGGAATGGTCTGGCATATGCGATGGACACAGTCAGCACTTTCCGCTGGGCTGGGGACACAACGCTGAAAACCTAGAAACACACAACAATACAAAAACAATCATAAACAGCACGATTTGGGGTAAAAACATGTGGGTAAAAAAACTAGGGAAGAGCACTGCGTGGGGAAAAATTAAAGCCGTTTACATCCATGACTCGGTCGGGTCAAAATCGACCACCAAGCAACATATGCAGCAATGGCGTCGACGATCGAAAGCTTGAAACCGCAGGGTGCCAGTCAGCGACTTGCAAACATTCTTTTTGGGGAAAAATAAAGGGTGGCCAGTTTTGCTACAAAGTGATAGAACTTGCAAACTGTGATGTAAAAATATATAAATGACATCAAATTTAGAATGACGCACTGCCTTTCTGCATGCTGTGTGTCTCCTCAAAACACACGAAGCGAGGGCTGGGGATCTACCTGAAGGTAGAGTAACTTCCCCAGTTTGACCCGATTGAATTAGGCGAGATCACTCCCACACATCATCAAATTACTCCCCTTAATTATTTCCAAACAATTCCTATTAGGTAAGGTTCCCCTAAACTTAGAGGGTCGTCCCTTCCCTGGGGCAGTGGGTGGATGCCTCGTACGTGCCTCCATACAGGGAGCTGGACGACCCCGCCCCCCTTCTCAAATGTTTTTGATTTCAAGATTTTTTGCATATACAAGAATAAGATAGCAACATTCATCGAGTCAAATCAACAAATACTTTTGACAAATTTCTCCATTATTTTGTATCTAAAAAATATTATTTGGAGGGCGTATTGGAGTGCCAAGATATTATTCTCAACAATGCTTTTAAAGCTTTTATTTTGGACTAAAATTAATTTTCTTCTCAGTCTAAAACCATGATTTGGGGGCAACATTTCTTATTCCAATATTACTTAAATAAGTCGTGATTCATTTGAAAAACTGAAGTGACAAAGTTATTTGATGGCTCGAAATAAAGCCGTATGAGAGAAAAATGAAGTTTTACGTCCTCTTGGTCTGAATCAGACACATATGGGACATTTGTAAATACAAAAATGGTGGGAACAATACTGGAGGCAATGCCCGGAGGCAGTACAACACCAGTAAAGGTCCCGAGATTTTAAAAATAAATTACCGTATAGGTCGTAGCGGTAACCACAGCCTCGGTTAAAACATCATCGGCTATGGAACCGCTACAAAGTTTTAATTATGACTAATAAAAGCCGTATGAAAAAATTCTGAAGGCAATTTTGACTTTGAAATGACCGAAACTAATCAGTTTTTTGCTTCTCCTGTGAAGTGACGTCTTTCGACTTACATCTGTATTGCATGCAGGCAATATGTTCCTCCTGAAAACAGCTGTGGCTCATTTAAAAACCTTTCGCCGCCAGCCATTTCGCAGCCAAAAAATACCACTAAACTTAACTGGGTAGAGAAAAATAAAATGTCTGCAATATTGCAAATTCCTCTGTGACGTATATAACATTAGGCCTTGTCCTTACCTCCCCAAAATTAAGAAAAAATAGGGTCTTATGGATAACAGGCCCCTGATTGATGCCTTTTAGTGGGACATGGGTGTTGAACCATTGTCGGTGCAAAAATGCGACATTGGCGGTGAAAGGGTCAAACACAGACAGAACTTCCAGAAGGAGTGGGGGGGGGGCAAAAGGACCCCCCCCCCCCCCCCCCCCCACCACCCCCCCCCCCCCCGGTGTCCCCCCCGGAGATGTCCATACCTCTGATTCGTTGGCAAAATGACCCTCTGCTGCTGCTGTTGCTGGTGATGGTGATGGAATGACTGATGCTGTGTGGTGATGGAGTGGGATGATGGTTGTTGCTGCTGCTGCTGTTGTTGTTGTTGCTGTAACTGGGCGGGGGTGAGGGTCTGGTGCTGGGGTGCATCACCCGCCGTGGGGGAGGGGAGAGGGAGGGCTAGGGACACCACCGGTTGAGCCAGGGACCCCGAGATCTGAACCTGCGACGGAATAGAAAAAAACAACAGTGCAGGGCTCCCAATCGTCCTGCAAAAGAAGGGGTCCCAGGGACTCACTCCTTTCACGTACATTATAGAGGGTTCTAGAGGCGGGATAGAGGGTCCCAGTAGCATTGCGAACTGCTAAAAAACAAATTTCCTAGTGCATCCCTGGGACCCCCTGGCCTGCACACATTCTTTTAGAGGGTCCTTTAGAATGTTAGTGCTTCATAGACCCCCAAAATGGGGGTCCCTGGGAGCCCTGACAGTCACTGTTTCATCTTAACCTTTTCCCAGGGCTCCCGAATGTTCCTTCTTCTCTTAATTAAAGGGTACGCTCAAAGTCAAAAAGTCAAAGTCCCAAAATTCTTTATTACCTCGTTAACACTTTCGCAGCCAGCCATATTTTGTTAGCCAAAAAAAAAACAACATTAAAACTTACCTGGGTAGAGAACAAAATAATATCTGCAATATTGGGAATTCCTCTGTGACATGTATACATAAGCTGCCAACCTTGGAGAAATGAAATTCCTGACAAAAAGTATGACCAAAAGTATGGGGATCCAGGGGCCTTCAGCAGCCCCCGGTACGATCCAGAAGCAACGCCCATGGTGGGGGTGGGGGTTGAGGGCAAGGTCCCTGAAGCTGAAGGTTTTCTATGAAATGAAACTGCAAGAATTGACTCTTACTTTTTTTGTTTTATAAACTACACTTTGATAAATAAAGGTATCTAGTACATAAATAATTGTGTGTTTATGTGTGTGTTGTGTGTGCGTTGTGTGCGTGTGCGTGCGTGCGTGCGTGCGTGCGTGTGTGTGTGTGTGTGTGTGCGCGTGTGCGTGTGTGTGTGTGTGTGTGTGTGGGTGTGTGTGATGTGTGTGTGTGTGCGTGCGTGCGTGCGTGTGTGTTAAAAGAGGAGAGAGAGAGAGAGTTGAGAGAGTTTTTTGCATATGCGCGGTTGGTGGTTGGTGTCACTCTTGAATTTCTTGTTTTTTGTTATCTGTTGATGAATAATTGATTGTAAAGCGCTTTGGGCTCATCTGAGGTAAAGCGCTATATAAAAAATGTACTGTTATTATTATTATATAAAAAAAAAAAAGTCTATAAAAAGAGTTCTGAAAAATCCTACTTTTAAAGTTCAACAGGCTGCATGTTCAACTTAAAACTAAGAAAATGCATTTTAAAAAAAAATCCTTCAGTGCCCCTATCCTTCCTTGGAAATGTCAAAATCAGGAAAATCAAATAGTTTTCTGGATTTTCCTGACAGACTTTAGAAATCTGGACATTCCAGAAAAATTCCTGACAGTTGGCAGCTCTGTGAATAGCATTAAGAAATTGAGAAAATAGTTCTCTTCAGATAACAGGCCCTGATTTGATGCTTTTTAGTAGTGACATGGGTGTTTAAACCCATTGTGGTGCAAACATGCGACACTGGCGGTTAGGCAAAAAAAGGGTTAACAACTCATTTTTAACTCATCGCAATCGCAGAACGATTTGAATTATTCCAAAAAAAAAAATACTCACAAAATCACTCCCCAGCCGTGATTGCACACAAACAAAAACATACATAAACATAAGAAGAAAATGAAAGAAGATTACGGGTTTTTACTTCAGGGTTAGACATAGGGAAGTGGTAGATCAGACTTTTTTTTTATATACAGACTTCAGACTATTATTTTATATAGAAAAACTCTCTACACCGATTGGTTCCCCCACAACGAACCACTACAAAAAGCAAAGTCAGGGGCAGGGGGCAAAAAATTGTGGTCAAAATTGTGGTCTAAGGGAGTGAAGCGAGTTTAGAAGTGACCAAAGTATGGTGTGCACACAGATTTACTTCCCTTGAAGCAAATGCATCAAATTGACAGCTATCAATTCCCGGACATATATGGCCGGAACAACTTGAATGAATGGGTTAAAAATGGTGGACCCTGACAGATTGAGTTTTTGCAAGAAACACACGTCGAGATCACCAGAAAAAGAAAACAGCCTTTTCAAAGGATCGGAACACTCACTTTGCTCTGGTTTTCCTATAAATCAAACCGTCAAACCGTCAAAACGGCGATTCCTCCTGGCGGAGATGCCGGAGAGGAGTAGAGAAGCCATTTTTGGACGGGGTGGGGATGGGGTGGAGGCCACTCATCGGTGTGGTTGAAGCTTTTTTCTTCTTTGTAGTGCAGTAAAAAAAAAAAAAAAAAAATTGGAAAAAAAAAAAAAAAAAAAAAAAAAAAAAACTATTTGGAGCTAAGTGGAGCTATTTTCCTTTATTGTGAGCGAAACTCATGTTGGTTGTAAACTGTACCATACCAAAAAAAAAAATAAAAATAAATAAAAAAAAAATCTTTTTCTTTGGCTTGTATTGTGGAAAAATTTCGTGCAAACGATTTGGTCTAAACTCAGGCAGCCATAAGAAAAGAGAAAAAAAGATTGTATCTTTCACTGAAAGAATTTTGACTTACAGCACCTCCGCCAAGGAGGAATCGCCGATTTGACGGGTTTGATTTCTAAGGAAACCAGAGCAAAGTGAGTGTTGCGATCTCTGTAAAGGGTGTTTTTTTTGTTTTTCCCTTGGTGATCTCGATGTGTTTCTTGCAAAAAAAAAACTCATCCGTCAGGGTGCCCCTTTAATAAGACATTGCTTGCTTACAGTGTGGTCTCATACAAGCAAATTACAAAAAACAAAACAAAACATATAACGATAATACTTGAAGTCGACCGACGTGCATCAGGGCTCCCAATCGCCCCGCAAAACAAAGGGGTCCCAGGGACTCCTTCAACAACTTACAATTTATAGAGGAGTCCCAAATGACATTGCGAAAATGCTAAAAAGATTTTTTTTATAGTGTATCCCTGGGACCCCCTGCAACATTCTTTTAGAGGGTCCATTAGAAATTATTAGTACTTCATAGACCCCCAAATGGGGGTCCCTGGGAGCCCTGGTTTTTTTTGTACAAGCAATCATAATAAATAATCTGACAAAGAAAGCAAACTTTTCCCCCCCCCCCCCCCCAAACCACAAACCAATCAGCTTCGCTCTCTCTCTCTCACTCCACATTAACTAAGCCAACCCAATGGGATTCCCCGTCACAAACCAACCAGCTTCGCTCTCTCTCTCTCACTCCACATTACTAGGCCAACCAATGGGATTCCCCGTCAACAAACCAACCAGCTTCGCTCTCTCTCTCTCTCACTCCACACTACTAGGCCAACCAATGGGATTCCCCGTCACAAACCAACCAGCTTCGCTCTCTCTCTCTCACTCCACATTACTAGGCCAACCAATGGGATTCCCCGTTCACAAACCAACCAGCTTCGCTCTCTCTCTCTCTCACTCCACACTACTAGACCAACCAATGGGATTCCCCGTCACAAACCAACCAGCTTCACTCTCTCTCTCTCTCTCACTCCACACTACTAGACCAACCAATGGGATTCCCCGTCACAAACCAACCAGCTTCACTCTCTCTCTCTCTCTCACTCCACACTACTAGGCCAACCAATGGGATTCCCCGTTACAGACCTGCTGCGGCTGCGCCATGGCGACGATGGCCGGGGACTGGGGTATGGCCACAAACTGGGTCAGGGCTACGGCCTGCTGCGGCTGGAATTGCTGCCCTTTGCTCAGCACCGACTGCTGCGTGGTCAGCACCTGGGGTGGGGGGAAAAACGGACAGAAGATGAATGTGGGGAAAAATGTAATACTGTAAAAACTGGACTATAAGACGCATCTGACTATAGCCCTATCCCGAAACTTGATCAATTAGCGTTATCTGCCCCTGCTCTGGTGTGTCGAGTCAGCCACGGTGATTTCCGGGGCAAAGTACTTGTTAAAGTGCACAAAACAACCCACGGAAAACTCGCAAACCATGACGGATTACGAGCTAGCGACTCGGACTTACCAACTGAGCTACAGCGGCTCCTCTTTCTCTTTACTGTCATAGTGTGTGTGTATGTGTGTGTGTGTGTGTGTGTGTGTGTGTGCGTGCGTGTGCGTGCGTGTGCGTGTGCGTGTGTGCGTGTGCGTGTGTGGTGTGTCACTCTGTGTGTGTGTGTGTATGTGACCGGAAATCACCCGGGCACGCAAGGGACATCACTCGTCCCGAACTTTCTTACTTGGTTGTAGGATAGAGCTATAAGCACAGGCATCAGAATACTCCAGAGTCCAATCCCACGGACGAACAAAAAACTATATATTCACTCGCCATGACTCGGAGTCGACATCGAGTTGGACCCCACAAAACTCTAGTCCGTAGTCAGTGCATCATTGCGATCATTCGCTACCCGATTTCTCGCGGAAAAGTTCAAAGTTCTCACATCATCGTAGTCTCCCGCGGCGATCATATCCTCTAAATCGACTCATTTAAAACCCAAATCACAATCACAAAAGTCATCAAAACAAACTCTGAAACAGTGAAAGTAAGAGTCTAGAGAGCTCTAAACTCGGAAGAAGAAAAACAAACATGGCCGCGATTTTTCGTTTCCGAATGCGCAGTATGAAAACAAACCGTTTAAGAATACCATTTGAGAATAAGATCGCGCTGCCTCATGAAGTACAAACCGCGGCCGGCAGTGCCAAAACCGCGGCCAGTGGCTACCAAAACCGCACATGTGTGTGGAGAGTGTGTGTGTGTGCGCGAGCGTGTGTATGTGCATGAACATTTCTAGCGTCATGTATTGCTTTGTTCTTGGTTGTTCTTTGCATCTCAACCGACTAGATGGGAGTCACTTTTTTTTCCTTTCGAGTGCGCATGCATTGCTTTGAGCCTTTCAGCGCCAAAGTCGCATTTTAGCACCACAGTGATTTTAGCACCTATGTCACTAAAAGGCATCAAATTGGGGTCTGTTATCCAAATACCAGATTGTCTTAGTTTTGGGAAGTAAGGATAGACCTTATGCTATATACAGGGAAACCCATTTAGTACGAGTACGGTTTCAACGAGAGCCCGTGTTTAACGAGTGGTTTCAACAAAAATTCCCGACCACAAGCCTTCTTTTTCTAATTCTGCATACAACGAGCTCGCTACAACGAGCAACTTGCATATAACGTACAATTTATTGACTCCCAAAGTCAAGCTTTTATGCAAAAACTACGCGGTTAGAACGAGAACGCACTTACAACCACACCGCCATCCCAAAGTCAAGCTTTCTTGCACAACTACCTGGCTAGAACGAGAACACACTGACAACAGCATCGCCATCTTGACTGACCCCTCGATATGTAAGCGGCATTCTGATTGGCCGATATAACAACTTGGGTGTCTGCAGCGCAAGCAGACGACACTGGACTCACTCTTTGCGCACTGATCTTGTGACTTCCGGGAAATTTTAACTTTCTCTTAAAAAGCGCGTGTGTGGATTTTATGTTTTTGATGTTATCGTGTGTTAATAAACTGTTTTAAAGTGTATGTAATCGGCATTAAAAACCCTATGGATACTGGGCTTACAACCATGCTTTGTTTGGGTAAGTGTGTTGTTTCCGTTTTTTCTGTCTTTTTCACACTTTACCAACACGCACATCACAGTAGATGTGAGGAGCGATTGATAGGTTCGTCAGGGTTGCCAAAATCGATAAAATGGTTTGAACGAGCAATGCTTACAACGAGTAAATTGGCCCTCTCCCCTGGAATTCGTACTAAAACGGGGTTTCACTGTATGTCACAGAAGAATCCCCAATACTGCAGATGGATTTTGTTCTCTACCCAGGTAAACTTAATGGAAATGTTTGGCTGAAATATGGCTGGCGGTGAAAGGGTTAACAGAAGAAAACTGTCGCACAAACACTAAAAACAGACAAACACATGGCAGGGTGCTTGGCAGTGAATGTCTTTGCGTTTGGTGGGAGTGTAGAGATGTTTTGGGCAAATGCATTCGCCCACAATGCTAGAAAAGCTAAAACCTTTCAAAATCATTGCTATTGTCGGCGCAGCCCCGTGAAGCTGAAGAATTTATTTTTTTAACCCATTAATAGCCATGCACGCTCCACGCATGCCTATACACTCCCAAAGCTACAGAAGCAGAGGAAGGGAAACAATAAATTATATTGGTCTGAATCTCTTGAAAAATGAGTTTTCTACCTTATCCATCATGATTTTTACATCCGGTGTTTGATTCGAGCGCATGCCAACAAGTTTTGTTGTGTGAAGTGAAAACAATGGCTTCAGGAACCGCTCCCAGATCGAGGCGAGTGTAATATTTTCTCTAAACGCATTTATCACAAAACAAACTGCACAGAGTTTTAGATAAACATGTTTACAATTATACGTGTTTCACCGTTTTTGCGAATTCTAAAAATCCTAGGTAACTTTTCTTTGCTGAAGTAAGCTACCCAACTGCGCGCTGTCAGCGTGCATGGCTATGAATAGCCCCAGTGATTTTACTGTATGACTGTTGCGGTGGGGAAAGGAAAACATGCGAGAAGTCAAAACAAATACCAGCTGCTCTGGGTTATACACATACTGGCTGGTTTGGGTTACCTGTTAACTCAAACAATCATGTGTCACCAGCAATTCACAGCATGTTTTACTTCATCATTTAGCGACCCATCTCTCTCTCTCTCTCTCTCTGATTTTATTGCATCACTATGAGAAAAACCCGTCCCCTCTCGTAGCCATGCACGCTTCAAGCGCGCGCATGAAAAAACACAGAACAATTTTGAATTTTTCTATTTCTCTAGAATATTAGTTTGTTGGGTTGCTTTTGCAACAGAAATTCACAAAAATTTTGTAGGATTTAACACACAAAAATTCTTGGCTATTAATGGGTTAATATAAAGAAGCCAAAGCCTTGATCTCCTAACAAGAAAACATCGTCTTACACACGCCGAATAAAGCGACCTGCTTACCTCTCCACTGTTTTATATCATGACTCTGTCATCGCGGTCGTTTTCACAACTGAACTGAAGACTTCTGCTTTCAGTTTCACGGCACAAGCTTCTCGTGAACAGCGAAGTTATTTCAGATCCCCAGTAAGAAATTTCGTAAGTTGCGTCGGCACACAGTGCAGAAACAGGCATGGTAGTGGGGGGCAAAGTGGTTTTCAAGGAAAATGGCTGGGGGGGGGGGGTCCAGGGGGCCGAAGAAAATTCAATAAATGAGAGTGAAATTTTCACTTTTTCATGCCATTTCAATGCATTTTTTTTAATAATTTTGTTTCAAACTGTTTCGCGGATTTTCCGTGATTCGCGAAAGGTCTACCATGCCCTGAGAAAGCATAACTATCCTCTTCGTGGGACACATCGTTGATGGGAAATTGTACCCTATACCGAGGAACAAACTTCGGTAAACACGACGCAAGCTCCCGGTTTTGCTTGACAAAGTTCAGCAAAAAAAAAAAAAAAAATACTTACCGCACATGCGGTCTCCGGGATCATAAATATTGAATTGGCATTTGGAATGGCTGTGGAAACGTCGACTTCAACGTGGATTTGACTTTTTGTTTTGTTTTTTTTGTTGCAATTTCGGAATCAGGAATTTTTTTGTCATAATCAGAAATGCGGAATCACGGCGGGAAAATGGAAAAAAATCCGGGAAATTCGGAAAGGTTGGCAGCTGCGTACATATGTGTAGAGTGGCACAGAGGTAACGCGTTCGCCTCATGTCAAGCAAACCCGAGTTCGAACCTGGGTACAGGGGATTTTTCCTCTCACTTTGCACTAGGCCTTATGGGTCTGAACGTGGAGTCTTTCGGATGAGACGATAAACCGAGGTCCCGTGTGCCCATGCACTTAGCACACGTTAAATCCCAGTGGCAACGAAAAAAGTTGTCATTTGGTCAAAATTTACCACACCCCCTTTTTTCCTTCCTCATCAGTCGCACAAAAATTGCATGCAAAAAAAATTAAAAATAATACATTGGGCCTATGGCTGCGATGCACTCTCCAGGTAGGAGCAAACCCGAATTTCACAGAGACGCCTCTGTGACTATAAAGTACCTAATATATACCTCCCCAAGCATAGCCTGGGAATGCAGAAGAAGAACATAGCTGCCAACTTTTCCCAAACAAAATCCTGGAGGGGGATTGGCGATCTTTGATTGCCGTCCTCCCTTCATACGACACGTTTACTGTGCAGCGGCAAACTGTGCAAAAAGCACAGTATTTGTCCTGTGGACAGCTGTCGATGAAGTCACATTTTTTGTATTTGTCTGAAAAAACGGTCTTCCATTTCTTCGGCTTCGTGGCGAGGCTATTTCAACAGTCAGAACAGGCCTAAAGACCGCCAAAACAAAGGACTGCAGGAGGAAGTAGCCCCTGCTTCCGACATGCACAGTACGAACTCTGCTCCGCGAAGCTTCCTGAAACCCAGTTTCGGTTTTCGGGTTTCATAACACTCGTTTCTGAGGTCATCTAAGCTGGAAATTTCAAAATCCGGGAGTTTCACGTGAACTCAGGGAAGACCGGGAGAGTTGACAAAATCCGGGAAGCTCCCAGATTTACCTGGGAGGGTTGGCAGGTATGGAAGAAGTTTTCCCCCTTTTTTTTCCCCCGACATACCTTGCGCAGGCTGTTGGCGGGGGAGATCTGGATCTTGCCCTGGGAGGGGGGCTGGTGGGAGCTGGCGAGGGCCACGATGTTGGCCTGGGTGACGGCCCCTCCCGGCAGCGCCATCTGCAGGACGTTCTGCATTTTGTCGCCCTGAGGGCTGGCCTGCACCTGGGGAGAGAGAGATAAGAAAAAAAATGGTCTTACATTTCGCCTCTTTGGTTTCTATCCGTACTATACACCGCTGCTATGTTTCTCCCAGATGGTTTGGTACGGAAAAGGATAATAATAATAATAATAATAATAGGGGATACTTATATAGCGCGATACCACACAATGGGCTCATTGCGCTTTACAACGACTAATGCGCGCACGGCCTAAGTCTCTTCACTGCACCAGCCGCCGTGGCGTAGTGGTTAGCGTCGTGGACTACTGGCTGGGAGGTCACGGGTTCGAATCCCATCAGAGGCGAGGTTTTTTTTCGATCCTGGACCGACTCCTAACCCAGAGTGAGTGGCTGTGGGCTCAGTGGGAAGACTGAAACCACACAGTCGAGCTTCATCCGCTTAACAGATGCGAGTCTGAGGGTGTTGCTCTAATTTCAAGACCAACACTACAGGTGTCTGTAGTTCTCGGGCCTGGTTAACGCTGGGATATAATTATGAAAGGAAGTGTAGAATACAGCCCTGTCATGCGGTCTCAGACCCATACGGAACTCCATAGCATCATCATCATCATCATCATCATCATCCGCCTCATTTCCATCAATCATTAAAAAGAAAAATGTCTCAAATTCTGTGGCTTTGCATGCCCTGCTCTCATGGTGACCTCAGTTTCGGGTTCCAATCCAGTCTATGCCTTGGTGCGTTCGGGTCAAAGTCATGGGGATCAGTGTGTTCATCAGTAGGCGGCTTAGTAGGTGGTGTCCTGAACAGGCTCCAGTGAACTCCACCGAAGTGACTCAGCAGAAGTGCAGTGTCTCCTCGGTTGGTTGCCTCCTGACGGCCTAACATAGATTCGCTCCCCTTGGACTGCTGGTCTCGGATTCTGCGACCTGAACAAGCCGGGGGTGTGGCTGCGAGTTGGGACTCGGAATGAGCGGCATGTGAAAGCAAACGCTACTGTACGTACGGCCCAGAAGATGGGGAGTCAAAACAAAAATAAAGTCTCTTCACTGCTCCCTAGAGTGGTGCAGAGTGGCACAGTGGTAGAGCGTTCGCCTCGTGTCAAGTAAACCCGAGATCGAACCTGGGTACAGGGGATTTTTCCTCTCACTTTGCACTAGGCCTTACGGTCTGAACGTGGAGTCTTTCGGATGAGATGATAAACCAAGGTCCTGTGTGCCCATGCACTCAGCACACGTTAATCCCAGTGGCAACGAAAAAGTTGTCATTTCGTCAAAATATAAAGCCCCCCCCCCCCAAATTTCCTTCATCATCAGTCACACAAAAAAATCGCATGCAAAAAAAAAAAAAATGGGGTGGCGCGCCTCTGGCTGCGACGCGCTCTCCAGGTGGGAGCAACCCGAATTTCACAGAGACGCCTCTGTGACTATAAAGTACCCAATACAACCCAAAATACCTACCTGCACGGAGGGCAGGATGTACCGCACGTGGGTGGGCTGCTGTGAGGGGGCGATGTTGAGGGTGGGGGTGGGGGGCCCCCCCTGCTTGTTGTGGGGGGGGCAGGGGGGAGGCGGGGGTTGGGGGGGTTGGCGGCTTTGAACACCAGGTTGGTCACCACCTGAGCCGGCTGAGCGGGGATGGTCTGCACCTGGAAGAATCATCATCTTTCAACAATAATAATAATAATAATAATTGGCACTTATATAGCGCACATGTCTAGAAAATTCTATTCATGGCGCTTTACAAAGAAATAAAACTATAAACATTGACAAACACGCACACACACACAAAAGAAAGACGATGAAGGGGAGAGGGTGGGAAGGGGGGTGACGCGGGGGGGGGGGGGGGGGGGGGGTGGGGGGAGGGGGGTCACAGGCGCGGGGGGCGTCACACACACATACACGCTGCATGCACACACACACATACACGCACACGCGCGCATGCACGCACACGCACACACACACAAACACCACTCAATTTCCATACGGCACAATCAACACACACACTGCATACACAAACACACACACATTGCACGCACGCGCACGCACAATTTTTCAACAATCATTATCATGACTATCTATAGTAATTAGTATCAGTTCGCCTTGGCTTAAGGCTGCGTCAGACCAATTGACATACGCTAGAACACCAAGGCTACCGTACAAACTGGACTATATGGGACGCACCTGTATATAAGCCGCATCCCTTACATTGACAAAATATTAGAAGAAGAAGAAACCCCCCACCCCCACCTACCTTGTTGGCCTGAGCTCATAATTGACAGGAAACTGAGCTATTGCGCTCATAATTGACAGGAAACTGAGCTATTGCGCTCATAATTGACAGGAAACTGAGCTATTGCGCTCATAATTGACAGGAAACTGAGCTATTGCGCTCATAATTGACAGGAAACTGAGCTATTGCGCTCATAATCGACAGGAAACTGAGCTATTGCGCTCATCATTAACAGGAAACTGAGCTATTGCGCTCATAATTAACAGGAAACTGAGCTATTGCGCTCATAATTAACAGGAAACTGAGCTATCGAAGAAGAAGAAACCCCACCACCCCCCACCTACCTTGTTGGCCTGAGCGTTGTTGTTAGACGGCGGCGCGATGTTCCTGATGGTGGTCATGTAGCCCTGCGAGTTCATGGTGGTGTGCACGCTGGTGTTCCCCCCTACACCGCCCTGACCCTTCAGAGAGGCACCCCCCTGGGACACAGGCACCGCCGCAGCCGCTGCGGCAACCGCAGAGAGTCCTGAAGCGTTGAGCAGCGTCATGCTGCCGTACTGCGCCCCGGGCTGCAGCACTATGGTCCCCACGCTGGGCGTGGCATGGGTGGTGGTGGGGATGGGGGTGGTGCGGGTTGGGCAGGATGGCGGCGGGCTGGACGCTGATGCTGCTCACAGAGGCTGCCCGCCCAGGTTTCCCTCCACCCACTACTGATCCTCCTCCTCCCGGGGCGCCAGCCACCACCCCGGACTGCGAAAGAACACAGACATACAGTTGGGTTTGGGTGGGGTTTGTTTGTGTGTTTTTTCCCAATTTCTCTACTCTTTACTCTTTTATAAACAGACAATGCAACACATCACATTCAGCCACCACCCCGGACTGCAAAAGAACACAGACACACAGTTGGTCCACAGTAGCTTTTCTCAGCTCCTGTCAGTTCATGCCTTCAGGCATGGCAGTGGGGGGGCAAAGTGGTTTTCAAGGAAAATGGCCAGGGGGCCGAAGAAAATTCAATAAAATTCAATAAATGAGTGCAATTTTAACTTTTTCATGCCATTTCAATGCATTTTTAAATAATTTTGTTTCAAACTGTTTCGCGGATTTTTCGCGATTCGTGGAGGTCTACCATGCCTGTGCCTTCTGTTAACCCTCATCACCAGCATAAACCAACGTAAAGTGTTTCATCCATTAGGCTTACATTGTTTTATGGTGGCAAACCACTTGTAAGGTCTTTTCCTATCCCTAACCACCACCAATGATAAGAATGTTTGCCTCTGAAATAACTAGAAACAAATAGCTCTCTGTGGAAAACTGAAAGGAGCTAGAATGAGGGGAATGCGTGTACTGTGGGGCTTGTTTGTTTTTTGTTGGTTTTTTATTTTTCAATTTCTCGACTCTTTACTCTTTATAAACAGACAATGCAACACGTCGCTTTCTCTACTCTGTATAAACAGACAATGCAACACATCACTTTCTCTACTCTTTATCAACAGACAATGCAACACATCACTTTCTCTACTCTTTATCAACAGACAATGCAACACATCACTTTCTCTACTCTGTATAAACAGACAATGCAACACATCACTTTCTCTACTCTTTATAAACAGACAATGCAACACATCACTTTCTCTACTCTTTACTCTTTATAAACAGACAATGCAACACATCACTTTCTCTACTCTTTACTCTTTATAAACAGACAATGCAACACATCACTTTCTCTACTCTTTATAAACAGACAATGCAACACATCACTTTCTCTACTCTTTACTCTTTATAAAACAGACAATGCAACACATCACTTTCTCTACTCTTTACTCTTTATAAACAGACAATGCAACACATCACTTTCTCTACTCTTTATAAACAGACAATGCAACACATCACTTTCTCTACTCTTTACTATAAACAGACAATGCAACACATCACTTTCTCTTACTCTTTATAAACAGACAATGCAACACATCACTTTCTCTACTCTTTATAAACAGACAATGCAACACATCACTTTCTCTACTTTTTACTCTTTATAAACAGACAATGCAACACATCACTTTCTCTACTCTTTACTCTTTATAAACAGACAATGCAACACATCACTTTCTCTACTCTTTACTCTTTTGGAAAAGTGTTCACTAGAGTTGAGAACCGGTTCAAAATCCGAACCGGTTTTTTTCTCCTCTTCGAACCGGTTTTATCGAACCGGTTTTTTTAACCAGTACTCGCATCACTAGTTTCACCTATGCAAGCACATATTTATTTGTCAGAATATTCACACACACGCACGAGCACACACACACACACTAAAAAAAAATTATGACTTATGACACACACACACACACACACTCAACTCAACACTCAGTCAAAGTCAAAGCCATAGACCACCACAAACTAGAACAGCTTGGTTTACAAACACCCAATCTGCGCTGAGAATCAGTGTTGTTTTTCGAAAAGAATGCGTTATTCTAAGAAAAACTTACTTTCAGTTTGCAGTTTAAAAAACCGGTTCACAGCAACTCGAACCGGTTTTACGAACCGCCAAAGTTTAGCACCAGTTTTTCGGTTCAAACCGGTTTACCCCCCCCCCCCACCTCTAGTGTTCACTAAAGTAACTCTTGTTTGTGAAGAGTAAGGATCTTCCAACAGGAAACTAAATTTAACTTCAACAAGGGAAATAATCCTAAGTTAATCATGCTTGGTCCTAGTCCACAAATATTAAAAGACAAAAGTAAAACATAATTTCCTACAATCTATTTTCTATTATATTCCCAAACCTCCAAATCCTGTCTAATGCCCACTCTACCACATCTATAAACAGACAATGGAACACATCGCTTTCTCTACTCTTTATAAACAGACAGTCCAACTCCCTGTCAGTTTTCAAAACCAACCTGAACGCCCATCTATTCTCTGAACACTACTGTCCACCATGATCGGATTGTGAGAATGAAAGCGTGTGCGGATGAGGAATGGCATGGGAAAGGTGGGAGACAGAAAGTGTGTGCGTGTGCATGCGCGCGCTGGCATGTGCTTATGCATGTGTGTGGGGATGTGTGTGTGTGTTTGTGTCTGTGTGTATGTATGTATGTATGTACAAACGTACGTACGTATGTATGTATGTATGTACTGTATGTATGTGTGCATGCGCATGTAAATGATATGCTGTGTTCGTTAGTGTGTGTGCTTGTGTGCGTGCGAGCATGGGTATTGATGTGATTTGGTTAAATTTATTTGTTGTAAAGCGCCATGAGCAGCTAGCCTGGAATGTGCGCTATATAAGTTTTCTTTATTATTATTATTAATGCAACACATCACTTTGGAGAGGCCGTCCAATACCTGTAAAGAGCCGAGCGGCTTGGACGCGATGGGGATGGGGGTGGAGATGGGCTTGGCCGTGGTGGCGAAGGTGGGGGTGACGGGGGTAGGGGTGGGGAAGGTGCTAGGGGTGGAGGAGATGGGCGCGGGCGCGGTCAGGATCTGGACCAGAGTGGTGGTGTGAGCCACTGAGGCCCCCGCCCCCACCCCCATGGGTTGACCCAAGAGCTGAGCCTGCTGCACTGACACCTAAAAAAAGACCACACACACACAAAAAGCAAGGCACCCAACATTAACTCATTTGCATCGCAACGATTTTGAATTACAGTGGAACTTCCCTTATCATCATATAGTAATAAGCCAAGTGTCTGTGTGTGTGTGTGTGTGTGTCTGTGTGTCTGAAACACGAAACGGGCCTTATAACTCCGCCGTTTTTTCGACCGAATCGCTTCAAATTTGCTGTGAGACCTAACGGGGCGATGGCAATGGCAACCGAGGGCGGCCGTATCATTTGCGCGGTTTCGCAAATGCGCGAAACGCGCATCCGCCGGCCTCTCGGCGCCCGTATATCCGGCGTTTCTGGGCCGATTGCCTTCGAATTTGGCAGGTAGATGACCGGGGACGGTGACTATCGATGTGCCAAACCGGAAGCGAATCGATTCAGAAATGCCGGAGATATACGCCGCTTCACCTTTTCACGAATAACTCCGCCGTTTCTTAACCGATTCGCTTCAAATTTGCTGTCAGGCTTGCTGTGCTCAGGGCAAAGCCTGGCAGAAAATGTGAAGAGAATCGGGAGAGAGTGTCACTCTCAGAGCAGCGCCAACGGGAAACGGGGCCTTAGAACTCCGCCGTTTCTTAACCGAATCGCTTCAAATTTGCTGTACTCAGCGTTACCAGTACTTGGCGTTACCGTTACTAGGCGTTGCCGTTACTAGGGAGAGCGCATCACTCTCACAGCAGCGCCAACGGGAAACGGGGCCTTATAACTCCGCCGTTTCTTAACCGAATCGCTTCAAATTTGCTGTACTCAGCGTTACCAGTACATGGCGTTACCGTTACTAGGTGTTACTGGTACTCGGCGTTGCGCTAGTGATAATAATAATAATAATGTGGAAAATTTATATACAGTGGAATCCGTTTAATTGGCCATCATAATCAGCCAAAGCCGCTTAATCGGCCAAATTCCTCTGGAACGGAATTTTTTCTTCTTAAGCATGTGTTATTTTGTTCGTTTTTACGGCCAAAGCTCAAATCTTCAATTTCGCTTTATTGGCCACTTTTTCTCTCTAATTTTTCCTCTTGACCCTTTTTTGAGAGGGAGAACAACAGAGGCAGACAAACTGACAACACGCTTTTGACGTTTACATGAGTGTGAAGTTGGAAGGTGAGCTGTTGTCAATTGAAAGACCCTGCATGGCGTTAAAATCACTCAAGAAAACAAAAGCATTGTCTTTTACTCGTGCTTCTGTCAAGTTGTAGGATTAATAAACACACACACACACACACACATCACAAAAAGGGAAAGAATTTGAATTTGAACTGCAACATTTAATTTTGATGTCATTGCTTTTGACTTGCATAATGGTCAACCTATGGCGATATTTTTCACGCCAGAGGGCAGTCAATGCACTAGGGGCTAATCACGCGATTTTCTTACTTGGGCGTAGTGAGAGAGAGAGTGATGGTAGGACCACTCACTGTCTCTCTCTTTTCTTTATCCCCAACTAATAATATAGAGAGGATTAGCCCCACACGAGCGTCATGCCCTCTGGCGTGAGAAAAATCTCACTAAGTCTCTCATTGCGTCATACAGTATCTCGATGTTCGCTTTATCGACCATATTCTTCCTGGTCCCAAAAGTGTCCGATTAAGCGGATTCCCCTGTAGCACCCATCCTACTATGTAGGCTACAGGGCGCTTTACACAAAACTGAAATGGCATAAAAACATGAAACAAAAATCCTATACCGAAGAAAAATGTCCATCTTAGCTCATCACACAGACAAATGTATGAAAGAAGGGGGGGGGGGGGGGGGGGGGGAGAAAAAAGAAAAAAAAAAGATGTGCCCCCCCCCCCCCCCCCCCCCCCCCCCCCCCCAAAAAAAAAATAATATAAAATTAAGAAAAGACAAAAAAAGACAGGCGGGGACAGTGAAGGGTAAAAAAAATCAACAACAACAACAACAACAACAAATCCAATAACATGAGCAGACAAAACAATACCGGTCAGACTTTGTTTGGCCGGTAAAAATGCACATATCAATCAGCAACAACAACCCTTATAAGACCTCCCATTAAAGACTCCCTCCCATATAAGACCTACTTCTCTGAGACATTGCCCTTCTTTGTAAGTACAGTGGAACCTCCCTTATAAGACCTCCCATTATAAGACTCCCTCCCATATAAGACCTACTTCTCTGAGACATCGCCCTTCTTTGTAAGTACAGTGGAACCTCCCTTATAAGACCTCCCATTAAAGACTCCCTCCCATATAAGACCTACTTCTCTGAGACATTGCCCTTCTTTGTAAGTACAGTGGAACCTCCCTTATAAGACCTCCCATTATAAGACTCCCTCCCATATAAGACCTACTTCTCTGAGACATTGCCCTTCTTTGTAAGTACAGTGGAACCTCCCTTATAAGACCTCCCATTATAAGACTCACTCCCATATAAGACCTACTTCTCCGAGACATTGCCCTTCTTTGTAAGTATTAAAATTACCTCCCTTATAAGACCACATTTTGGATGATTTTTGAAGGTCTTATAAGGGAGGTTCCACTGTATTAAAAAAAATCTCACAAATCACTCCAGCCATACACATAAAACAAAGCATACATAAACAAAAGGAGAAATGAAAGAAGATTACAGGTTTTTACTTCAGGCTTAGACATAGGGAAGTGGTAGATCAGACTTTTTGTATATATATATATATATATATAGACTTTAAATAGAAAAACTCTCTACACCGATTGGTTTCCCCACAACAAACCACTACAAAAGCAAAGTCAGAGGCAAAACTGTGGTCTAAGGGAGCAAAGCGAGTTTAGAAGTGACCAAGGTATGGTGTGCACACAGATTTACTTCCCTCGAAGCAAATGCATCACATTGACAGCTATCTATTAATTCCGGATATATATGTTCGGAACAACTCGAATGAGCTAACTCTTTAGTTGACAGCCATTTTTCAGTCCCCCAAAACTCACTTTGCCGGTCTGTCGGTCCAAAATTGTCGCACATTTTGACAAAATTGTCGCACTTCAAATCGAGGCTACACTTCTGGCCGCTCTTTAAAATGATGTATTTTAAAAGCGTACAAAATAATAAACATATGTAATACAGACACTACAACAGACACGACGAGTATGCGGTGCTTCTTTCGATGAGCATAAGTAGGATACATAGTTTTCAAATGTTTTCCAAAAGATATAAAAAGTTACGAAAGGGTGCAGAGATAACATTCTGGTTTACAGATTAAAATGATTGAAAAGCCAGGGGAGGTAACTCATGATTGGAGTGGTAAAAATAGACCGCGTGCCACAAACTATTGCGATTTCGCGCTTGTTTATGTCAAATCTTTAGTAAACGTTAACACCAACCTGTTGTGCTGCCGATGACGATAGCAGTTGTTGTTGTTGTTGTTGTTGTTGCAGTTGTTGTTGTTGTTGTTGTTGTTGTTGTTGTTGTTGTTGTTGTTGTTGTTGTTGCTGCTGCTGCTGCTGCTGCTGCTGCAGAGACTTGTGGGAGCTGCGTCCTTTGGAGATCTTGCCGAACATGGGCCCGTTGCCGCTGCCGCGTCCCAGCTGGGTCTGAGTGTCCGAGGCCAGGATCAGCTGCTGTCGATCCTGGGTGATGGTGATGTTGTGGATGGTGCGGTGCCCCACCTGGAGATTTCCATCCATTAAAAAAATCACTGCACAGGTGCAACTCCCCAAAATGAAAAAAATGAAAAATTGAAAGTTTGGTCTGTTTCAGTCATTGACTGCGTCCCATCAATGAGAGCTTTATACCGAAAATTCTCTGCCCCTGTCTCGCGATCTCAGATGCGAACGCCACCTACTCAAGATTATCGCCTGTCAGGAACTAGTGGTATGTAGCCACAGAAGATTATCTGCTCCTGACTCGTCACCAGGGGGCATCGGCAGCTCGGCCCTAAAATTATCGCCCTTTCGTCTCGGCAAGGAGTAGTATACCGCCTCATTGACAACTCAGGGTTCCCAGGTTTGGAACATGAAACGAAAAAGGACTGTGTTAGACCAGGCGTAGAACTGCGAATTAAACAGCTTACTACATAGTCTTTAAAACCCTTTCACCGTCAATGTCGTATTTTAGCACCACAATGCTGTGACACTAATTTCTAAAAGGCAACAAATGAGGAACTGTTATCCAAAGACACTATTTTCTTGATTTTTGGAAGTAAGGATAGGCCTAATGTTATACACGTCAAAGAGGAACTCGCAATATTCAGAGGTTCCGTTAGACCGGCATATGCCGTTTTTTACCGATATTTTTTGGTCTAGTACCGATAAAAATTAATGTCATCGGTATCGCGTACCGGTACCTGAGAATTTCTTTCGAGCTGGTAAGGAAAGACCCTGCGTCACACACCTACGTCAGGCAGATGCGCGATAAAAGTTTTGCGTCATGCTTACGTAAATAGCAAGGTTGTGTTCCCGCTTGTGGGCTTCCCGCTCTCTGCTCTCCGGTTTCTTATCTGTATAGATTGTGTAGCTCTCCCCTCACCCCCCTCTGACGTCTTTCTGTCGTTCTGTTTGTCTGATGATGACGACAACATCACAAAAGCGACGTAACTTGGTCTTAAAAGGCAACATACAATGACGCATTACGATCGCATAGATCTATGTACAGATATTTTCTGCACAGCGAAGTTTGATTGCACCGGCTGTGTGATGGCCAGTACCGGAATATTTTCCTGCTGCCGGTACTGTCCACCGAAACTTTTGGTAGGCTAGCGGAACCTCTGAATATTGCAGATAACAACATTTCTCTACCCAGTTAAGCTTAATGGTATTTTGGGGCTGAAAATGGCTGGCGGTGAAAGGCTTAATATTTATGCACCACAATGGTTTAACCCTTTCACCGCCAATGTCGCATTTATGAATGCACCACAAAGGTTTAACCCTTTCACCGCCAATACCACATTCATGAATGCACCACAGTGGTTTAACCCTTTCACCGCCAATGTCGCATTTATGAATGCACAATGGTTTAACCCTTTCACCGCCAATGCGGTGCCCCACCTGGAGATTGACATTAACCCTTTTACCGCCAATGTCGCATTTATGAATGCACCACAAAGGTTTAACCCTTTCACCGCCAATGTCGCATTTATGCTATATGCACCACAGTGGTTTAACCCTTTCGCTGCCAATGTCGCATTTATGCACCACAAAGGTTTAACCCTTTCACCGCCAATGTCACATTTATGAATGCACCACAAAGGTTTAACCCTTTCACCGCCAATGTCGCATTTATGAATGCACCACAAAGGCTTAACCCTTTCACCGCCAATGTCGCATTTATGAATGCACCACCAAATTAATACTATTCCCGTAAAAACTGGACTATAAGCCGCACCTGTATATAAGCCGCATCCCTTAAATTGACAGAATATTAGGTGTTTATTCACATATAAGCCGCACCAGTTTATAAGCCGCAGAGACAATTTTATGTGCACAAAGCAGCACAAATATATAAATGTTCCTAATTTAATGTTTTTCAGATACCTTAAACATGAGATTTGAATCTATTGATAACCCAAACCAGTCTTGAATCTCAAAGAAGCTCGAAATAGGCTGTGGCCAGAAACAGATTTAACCCTTTCAACGCCAGCCATTCTTCAGCCAAATTTGACCATTAACCCTTTCACCGCCAAAGTCGCATTTTAGCACCACAATGAATTGACACCTATGTCACTAAAAGGCATCAAATTGGGGTCTGTTATCCAAAGACCCTGTTGTCTTAGTTTTGGGAAGTAAGGGTAGACCTTATTTTATATATGTCACAGAAGAATCCTCC
>CM065713.1:25018324-25045824 GCA_017654935.2 Phymorhynchus buccinoides | reverse complement strand
GGTTAAAGTACTAAACTCAACAAAACTTAGTCATCTCATGTCAGGTAGAGGTTAAAGTACTAAACTCAACAAAACTTAGTCATTTCATGTCAGGTAGAGGTTAAAGTACTAAACTCAACAATACTTAGTCATCTCATGTCAGGTAGAGGTTAAAGTACTAAACTCAACAATACTTAGTCATCTCATGTCAGGTAGAGGTTAAAGTACTAAACTCAACAATACTTAGTCATCTCATGTCAGGTAGAGGTTAAAGTACTAAACTCAACAAAACTTAGTCATCTCATGTCAGGTAGAGGTTAAAGTACTAAACTCAACAAAACTTAGTCATTTCATGTCAGGTAGAGGTTAAAGTACTAAACTCAACAAAACTTAGTCATCTCATCTCAGGTAGAGGTTAAAGTACTAAACTAAACTCAACTAAACTTAGTCATTTCATCTCAGGTAGAGGTTAAAGTACTAAACTCAACTAAACTTAGTCATTTCATCTCAGGTAGAGGTTAAAGTACTAAACTCAACTAAACTTAGTCATCTCATGTCAGGTAGAGGTTAAAGTACTAAACTCAACAAAACTTAGTCATTTCATCTCAGGTAGAGGTTAAAGTACTAAACTAAACTCAACTAAACTTAGTCATCTCATCTCAGGTAGAGGTTAAAGTACTAAACTAAACTCAACAAACTTAGTCATCTCATGTCAGGTAGAGGTTAAAGTACTAAACTAAACTCAACAAAACTTAGTCATCTCATGTCAGGTAGAGGTTAAAGTACTAAACTCAACAAAACTTAGTCATCTCATGTCAGGTAGAGGTTAAAGTACTAAACTCAACAAAACTTAGTCATCTCATCTCAGGTAGAGGTACTAAACTAAACTCAACTAAACTTAGTCATTTCATCTCAGGTAGAGGTTAAAGTACTAAACTCAACTAAACTTAGTCATCTCATGTCAGGTAGAGGTTAAAGTACTAAACTCAACAAAACTTAGTCATTTCATCTCAGGTAGAGGTTAAAACTAAACTCAACAAAACTATCTCATGTCAGGTAGAGATTAAAACTAAACTCAACTAAACTTAGTCATCTCATGTCAGGTAGAGGTTAAAGTACTAAACTAAACTCAACTAAACTTAGTCATCTCATGTCAGGTAGAGGTTAAAGTACTAAACTCAACTAAACTTAGTCATTTCATCTCAGGTAGAGGTTAAAGTACTAAACTCAACAAAACTTAGTCATCATGTCAGGTAGAGATTAAAGTACTAAACTCAACTAAACTTAGTCATCTCATGTCAGGTAGAGGTTAAAGTACTAAACTAAACTCAACAAAACTTAGTCATTTCATGTCAGGTAGAGGCTAAAGTACTAAACTCAACAAAACTTAGTCATTTCATGTCAGGTAGAGGTTAAAGTACTAAACTCAACTAAACTTAGTCATTTCATGTCAGGTAGAGGTTAAAGTACTAAACTAAACTCAACAAAACTTAGTCATCTCATGTCAGGTAGAGGTTAAAGTACTAAACTAAACTCAACAAAACTTAGTCATTTCATGTCAGGTAGAGGTTAAAGTACTAAACTCAACTAAACTTAGTCATCTCATCTCAGGTAGAGGTTAAAGTACTAAACTAAACTAAACTTAGTCATCTCATGTCAGGTAGAGGTTAAAGTACTAAACTCAACTAAACTTAGTCATCTCATGTCAGGTAGAGGTTAAAGTACTAAACTCAACTAAACTTAGTCATCTCATCTCAGGTAGAGGTTAAAGTACTAAACTAAACTAAACTTAGTCATCTCATGTCAGGTAGAGGTTAAAGTACTAAACTCAACTAAACTTAGTCATCTCATCTCAGGTAGAGGTTAAAGTACTAAACTAAACTAAACTTAGTCATCTCATGTCAGGTAGAGGTTAAAGTACTAAACTAAACTCAACAAAACTTAGTCATCTCATGTCAGGTAGAGGTTAAAGTACTAAACTAAACTCAACTAAACTTAGTCATCTCATGTCAGGTAGAGGTTAAAGTACTAAACTAAACTCAACTAAACTTAGTCATCTCATCTCAGGTAGAGGTTAAAGTACTAAACTAAACTCAACAAAACTTAGTCATCTCATGTCAGGTAGAGGTTAAAGTACTAAACTAAACTCAACTAAACTTAGTCATCTCATGTCAGGTAGAGGTTAAAGTACTAAACTAAACTCAACTAAACTTAGTCATCTCATGTCAGGTAGAGGCTAAAGTACTAAACTCAACTAAACTTAGTCATCTCATGTCAGGTAGAGGTTAAAGTACTAACTCAACTAAACTTAGTCATCTCATGTCAGGTAGAGGTTAAAGTACTAACTCAACTAAACTTAGTCATCTCATGTCAGGTAGAGGTTAAAGTACTAACTCAACTAAACTTAGTCATCTCATCTCAGGTAGAGGTTAAAGTACTAAACTAAACTCAACAAAACTTAGTCATCTCATCTCAGGTAGAGGTTAAAGTACTAAACTCAACAAAACTTAGTCATCTCATCTCAGGTAGAGGTTAAAGTACTAAACTAAACTCAACAAAACTTAGTCATCTCATCTCAGGTAGAGGTTAAAGTACTAAACTCAACAAAACTTAGTCATCTCATGTCAGGTAGAGGTTAAAGTACTAAACTAAACTCAACTAAACTTAGTCATCTCATGTCAGGTAGAGGTTAAAGTACTAAACTCAACAAAACTTAGTCATCTCATCTCAGGTAGAGGCTAAAGTACTAAACTCAACAAAACTTAGTCATCTCATGTCAGGTAGAGGTTAAAGTACTAAACTAAACTCAACTAAACTTAGTCATCTCATCTCAGGTAGAGGTTAAAGTACTAAACTCAACAAAACTTAGTCATCTCATCTCAGGTAGAGGCTAAAGTACTAAACTAAACTCAACAAAACTTAGTCATCTCATCTCAGGTAGAGGCTAAAGTACTAAACTAAACTCAACAAAACTTAGTCATTTCATGTCAGGTAGAGGTTAAAGTACTAAACTAAACTCAACTAAACTTAGTCATCTCATGTCAGGTAGAGGCTAAAGTACTAAACTCAACTAAACTTAGTCATCTCATGTCAGGTAGAGGTTAAAGTACTAAACTCAACAAAACTTAGTCATCTCATGTCAGGTAGAGGCTAAAGTACTAAACTCAACTAAACTTAGTCATCTCATGTCAGGTAGAGGTTAAAGTACTAAACTCAACAAAACTTAGTCATTTCATGTCAGGTAGAGGTTAAAGTACTAAACTAAACTCAACAATACTTAGTCATTTCATGTCAGGTAGAGGTTAAAGTACTAAACTAAACTCAACTAAACTTAGTCATCTCATGTCAGGTAGAGGCTAAAGTACTAAACTCAACTAAACTTAGTCATCTCATGTCAGGTAGAGGTTAAAGTACTAAACTCAACAATACTTAGTCATCTCATGTCAGGTAGAGGTTAAAGTACTAAACTCAACAAAACTTAGTCATCTCATGTCAGGTAGAGGTTAAAGTACTAAACTCAACAAAACTTAGTCATCTCATCTCAGGTAGAGGTTAAAGTACTAAACTAAACTCAACAAAACTTAGTCATCTCATGTCAGGTAGAGGTTAAAGTACTAAACTAAACTCAACTAAACTTAGTCATTTCATGTCAGGTAGAGGTTAAAGTACTAAACTCAACTAAACTTAGTCATCTCATGTCAGGTAGAGGTTAAAGTACTAAACTCAACTAAACTTAGTCATCTCATCTCAGGTAGAGGTTAAAGTACTAAACTCAGACCTGCCAACCCCCTAACGGACCAAAGAGGAATATTTGTAGCAGGAAAGAGGAATTTTTGGGAGCTAAGAGGAATATCTTACCTTTCGCGCGTAAACATAATTTGAAGCAAGCAATTTTCATCCTTGTGAACTTGCCTTGTTTAAAACTAGTCTTGTCTGGAAGTGTCACAACTATTCATTACACAATAGAAGCTTTTGGTGAATGAATGAAAAATCGTGTTTTACGTCCTCTCGGTCTGGAACAGACACATATGGGACATTTGTAGATACAAAGATGGTGGGAACAATACTGGAGGCTATATGAATATATGAAGAAGCTTTTGGTTTGTTCCTCTGTCCTTTTTATATCGGCGGTCCAAGACGGTTGGTGCCATAGATGACTTAAATAATAAGACTTGGAGGGAAGATAATGAATCAATTCAAGTTCATCTTTGTTCTCCTTTCCTTCCGTTGGCTTGAAAAAGTCGGTAACGGTCGAAGACGAAGTCTGGGAGTTTGCAGTTTCGATAAGACGCTGAGAAGTAATGTGGCATTTGATGTCTTGACCCCCTCCATAGGAGACTTTTAAGTGTAGTGAGCACATCATACATCTAGCATGATGCACACTTTCTTGACCTCTGAATGCACAGATACTTTTCCATGTAATCTTGGCAGAAATATTGGTCTATTGTCTTTATTTTCTCCCCAGAGTCTCACACACATCGATGTGTCAATCGCCATCTTGACGGAAGTGCGCAAACAGAAACTAGAAAGTCGGTTATACGCACATCAGCTGTACTGCTCTGTATATAAGACAATGAATTTGTGTGTTCAAAAAAACTTTTTTTTTAAGTTTTGAAAGTAGAATTTTATGGACTTGAGCGGAAAGGCGGAAGAAATGTAGTCTGAGCAGAAGAAATTCCGCTCAAAGCAGAAAGGTTGGCAGGTCTGTAAGCTCAACGCTGTTCACAAATGCATGCCTTGCTCTTTGGTTTCAATTTGGTTGTATCATTTACGCAGGAAACAGCACCCGTACCTGTACTGGACGGGCGCGGCACCTCCAAAGGATCCACCACGGCTTCCTTCACGGCCGCGGACAGGGCGTAGTGTGGCGCCGCCCTGGTGGAGACGATCGAGGCGCCGGTGGGGAGTGTGGTGGAGGCGGGGGCGGTGCTCTCTGCGGCTAGCGGGTGGGAGAGGGAGAGGGGGATGGTGGTGGTGGTGGTGGAGTGGGGTAGGGGTAGGCGTCGAATGGGCTGAGGGCGGTAGGCGATGTCGGCTGACGAAGCCTGGGGGGGGGAAAGAAAGGAAGGGAGTGACGTGATGATGATGATGAGATGGAGGGTTTGAAGAATAGAGAGAAAGGGTGAGAGAGAGAGAGAGAGAGAGAGAGAGAGAGAGAGAGAGAGAGAGAGAGAGAGAGAGAGAGAGAGAGAGAGAGACAGACAAAAGATATATGCATACATATGCTCGCGTGTATGCACGTACAGACACACACAACAGACACACACATGCGAGCACGCATACACACACATGCACACACACACACACGCACGTACGCAGCGCAGACACACACTCACACACACGCGCGCGCACATACACACATGCACACACGCTCGCACACACACACGCACGCATGCACACACACACACACACACATGCATGCTCACACACACACACACACGCACACACAGATACAGACACACACTCACTCACGCACGCACACACACACACACGCGCGCGCGCACGCACACACAGACACAGCATACACACACACACATACATGCACACACGCACACACACACACAGATACAGACACAGAACACACACACCAACTTTCATACCAATGCCCTACAGGTTTACCAGCTATAAACTACAAGGAGGGGTCTTTCATACAAATGGTTCCCCCATCTTCTGGAAGTTCTGTGCTTGTAACTTCCTCTAATCTGTCACTCTCTTTCACTCTGCCTTTTCCTTTTTGCTTACCATCATCCGCTATCTTTCTGCCTTATTGGACCATTCTCCTGCCCTTCTTAAAAAAACAACCCCCCAAAAAACCCACTTACAAAGATTTTCTCCAGCCGAGGACGGGCATGCCGGGCCAATTTTGTTTTAGTTAGGCGCATAACGGCAGCATGATGCATCTACGCTCATATGACAGGAAACTGTCTGAGCGCTCGAAGAAGAAGAAGAAGAAGAAGAAGAATCGAACGCGATGAGAACATTGTCCCATCCTGTTTCTTGCATTTCATCATCAAAATAAGATCATCTCTCAATTTTTCTCCGGCATTGAAAAGGTTGATTAATCAGCTAAAAACAAAGCCTTCGAATCACATTATCGTGTCTGTTAGTTTGTTAATTAGTCTGTCAGAGTCCCGTCAACAGCTATGGTTATCTCAGGACTGTCATCAAAGATATTCTAAAAGGGTAAGATGAACTACTTAAGAGCTCGGCGAACCGGGCTGATAGAGTTATCGTTAGTGGCGACAGTACACGTTTCACAGTGGAGGCTATCAAAAAACTCAGACTGAACTTGAACGGAGAATTCAACTGGCCTATCGATGTGTAAAATGTGTCCTATTTAAAAGGGACATAACCAGCGTTTCTGTCCTCACTACTCATATAGGGAAAAGAGACCGGATGCTTATCTTCCCTTTTAGAATATCTTTGCTGTCACCGCGTAAAGTTCGACCTCGCATAACAAAACACACATCAACAATTCTAAACAACGTCCCAAAACATGAAAACAAACAAAAACAACAAAAACAGTACAATTCACAACATGCAGACCTGCCTACTTGGAATTTTCCCAATCAGTAGCCCAGCCATCAATTTTCAGAAGCATGGCAAATTTTTCCGTAGCATCCACAAACGACGGCAATCGATTTGTTCTCTTCCTGAGCCGAAACGCACTGCTTAATATGTTTCGCCGATTGAACGTGTTGATGGCAATCGTCTCTACCGCCATGATTCACAGAGAAGTACGCATGGCAGAGGTTGCACTGCAGCGAGCATGGTTCTCACCGAGTTAACTTCTGACGATGCAAGGCCACTCCTCCGTGTAAGCGGCAATTTGTTTTTTCCGTAGCAACGTTAAGGTTGCCGTAGCTCCGTAGCAAAGCTTTATTTTTCGTAGCTGCTACGGCCAAATCGTAGCAGTAGGCAGGTCTGCAACATGACATCTCCATCATCGTGCCCTATAGCTCCTAATTTCATACAGTGCTGGAAACGTTGAGCCACTCTACTCCACTTATCGGATCCAGGTTAAAACAAGCGCGAAATCGCAATAGTTTGTGGCACGCGGTCTATTTTTACCACTCCAATCATGAGTTACCTCCCCTGGCTTTTCAATCATTTTAATCTGTAAACCAGAATGTTATCTCTGCACCATTTCGTAACTTTTTATTGAAAAACATTTAAAACTATGTATCCTACTTATACTCATCAAAAGAAGCACCGCATACTCGTCGTGTCTGTTGTAGTGTCTGTATTACATACAGGGTTCATACAGATCTGTGTAAAAACAAATCAAGGACTTTTCCAGGACCAGCTTACTAAATTTCAAGGACTCAATCTGGCATACCAGTCAATGCTGGTTTCGTTCCTGCCTGAGCTCCGCCTGTGTTGCTTGTACTTCTGGCCTTGACAATGGCTTTTTACAGCACTCTCACCCATGCTGGCGATGTCAAAGTAATTTTTGCATACTGTGCAATTAGCTTTCAGTTTTGAACCATGTGTTGACAGAGCTAACCAGCTCTGATATTCTTTTTTGCAAACAAACATCATTGAAAATGCAGTCTCCTTCAGCGGCAGACATCTCGCGCAAATGTTGTCTGCTATGATCACAATATCGGTATGACCATGAAAGTTTTTTCATTTTTCATTTGAATTTAGTTTTAACCTTCAATATTTTATGTGGAGGACAGATTTTGACTTTGATGGATTGAGATTAAGGATGTGGTCAGATGATACTGAAAATTCCAGGACTTTTCCAGGAGTTTTGGGGCCTTTGCTGTTTTTCAAGCACTTTTTAAGCCCTGGAAAAGGCCATGTCAATTTTCCAGGACTTTTCAAGGTTTCAAGGACCCTGTGCGAACCCTGTACATATGTTTATTATTTTGTACGCTTTTAAAATACATCATTTTAAAGAGCGGCCAGAAGTGTAGCCTCGATTTGAAGTGCGACAATTTTGGACCGACAGACCGACAAAGTGAGTTATATGTTTGTGGCTTGAGCCACAAACAAAAAATAAAAAAATAACAGTTAAAAAAGGATAACAAACATATCCTAGATCGCGTCTTTTCAATCCAACGAACACAGACCTGTCTACCCCCTGCACAAGTCTCGAGAAGTAGTCTGGACAGCTGAAATGAGTAGCTTTGTTGCGAAATGTGTAACTTTATTCATTAAACCATCAAACAATGTTCACTGACAATGAGTACTGCAGTGGAACCTCCCTTATAAGACCTCCCATTATGAGACTCCCTCCCATATAAGACCTACTTCTCTGAGACATTGCCCTTCTTTGCAAGCAAAACTACAGGCATCAGAATAGTCTGAAGTCCAATCCTCTGAAAACCGCAGTAAAAGGGCCATCAAGGCCCCAGACTGAAGAGGGACAACACTGAAATGAGTTCCCAACACCAACAAAAAGGCTTCATATAGTGATAAATCGCTTTACAATGCTATTTAACACAAAGGATAACACTGAATAAATAGGTAAAACCTCTGACAAGAGAAGCCAATCCTCTGTCAGAAATTCTTAATCCTCTGAAATCCTCTGACAATTCTGATGCCTGAAACTACCTCCCTTATAAGACCCCTCCCTTATAAGACCCCTCCCTTATAAGACCCCTCCCTTATAAGACCCCTCCCTTATAAGACCTCATTTGGGATGATTTTTGAAGGTCTTATAAGGGAGGTTCTACTGTAATCAAGCACTATTTTAAAAGTTGAAGAGTAGTAGAGGTCCAAATTGAGTAGAATACTACTCGAAAAGAGTAGAGTAAACAGGCCTGTGTTACATCAAATGTCTGGTTGAACTGCAATGTTATTTAAGGGTTTTAACTCGTTCGCATCGCAACGATTTTGAACTATTCCCAAAAAAAAATCACACATCACTCCAGCTATACAGTTCACACAAACTAAACAGACATTTAAACCATCGGTAAAGGTAAAGATGTGCCACCCCCCCCTGCATTTCTCGGTTAATTCTATTTTTCCGTTTTTGCCTTTCTTACCATACATAAAGCTGTATTTTAGGAACAATTTTTAGCTAATAACCTTTATGGAATACTAACCCTATCCCTAACCCTAGCCCTAAACCTAACCCTACCCCCCACTATGTACTGCAGTACACCGCGATTTGTCACAGTTGTGGTTCCTTGCGTTTTTCCGTCTTATAGGGTGGGGGGTAGGGTTAGGTTTAGGGCTAGGGTTAGGGATAGGGTTAGTATTCCAAAAAGGTTATTAGCTAAAAATGTTCCTAAAATACAGCTTTATGTATGGTAAGAAAGGCAATAACGGAAAAATAGAATTAACCGAAATAAGTAGGGGGGGGGGGGGGGGGGGGGGGGCACATCTTGACCTTTACCAAACCATCAAATAATTTTTTCACTGAAAATGAGTAGTAATCAAGAATTAAAGAGCTTTATTTTCAGTCTTGAAGAGTAGCAGAGGTCCAAATATACTACTCGAAAAGAGTGGAGTAAACAGGTGTGCCCCGGGGACACCACTCACGGTTTTCATGACGGGAGAAAAGCGCTGCTGGGGGAAGGCCTTGTTCTCGATGAGGACGTTGTCCTCCGCCTCGCTGTCGGTGACGCTGTCCGACACCCGCTCCTTGCAGTTCAGGTCGATGCCCCCGGTGTCACTGTTGTTGTCTGGGAGGCAACACACAAAAAAAGGGAAACAACTCAGCCCTCTCGCACTTTATTTTATACCGGCCCAAAACCCGCTCCCAGCCACAACTTGTGTTTCTCTATTTTTTAATGTTTGTGAACCTTGTGTGTACCTATATGTATACTTTACTTTTGCGGTCATTGTGAATGTGTAACTTGTTTATGTAAATTGAAAATTGATTTTTTAATGTAATCTGATTGTAAATTGTTATTTTATGATGTATATGTATTTCATTTATATTTTAGTTTAATATGTACATATTTCTTTGTGTGCGCATGTGTGTGTGTGTGTGTGTGTGTGTGTAAGAATGTGAAGGATAGTGTGGAGGTATGTAAGCGGTTGTTTTTAATATGAATAATCTTAGGGCAACTGTAAAGCGCTTAGAGCTTAAAGGTGAAGCGCTATATAAATTTTCTTAAATAAATAAACTTGCCTCTTGTCGTATTCAAGCCGCCCCCAAAACCGCCCCTTAGCTTGACCCCCCCCCCCCCCCCTTCACTCTGAGACCACCCCACCTCCCCTCTGATGGCATTTCCATCACGCACTAAGTTCTGGCTCGTTAAACACACACTATGAAGAAGCGTCTCACTTGCAATGATGTGATGGTAACTGCATTGGGTGCTCCTGGGAAATTTCAAAAATCCTGCAAGGGGGGCGGCCCCGGCAGAGTGCAGGAGCAGCGCACACACATTTTACTGCTCTTTTTTCACCCCTCTAGACCAGTACAAGTGCTACGTTCAGACCTGTTTACCCCTATTTTGCAAAGTTGTAATTTCTAAAACAAAACAAAACGTAATTTTGAAGAAAAAAACTGTAATCCAACGCGTGACCAATGAACGTCGATATCGTACTGACCCGAGTGTGCAATACTAATGTCCGTCGAGCAGTAGACACAGAACACATGCTCGTCACCTAGTGCTGAACGACGTATTCCTGGAATTTTGAGGTCACTTTCCCGGAATTTCTGTGCCACTTTTGATGTCTTTTCTTTTGATTTTCGACCAGAAGATACAGAAGCTTCGGAATGCACTCGCTTGGACGCCATTTTGAAACAGAAAAGGAAATGGCGCGAAATGACTTTTCACCGCATCGTTTCAAAAGCTTCGCTTACCGACGCAACTGTAGTGGGGGGTTTTTATATTTAGGAAAAAAAAATCCATTTTTTTTCTTCTTTCGTAGCCGTAATTACCAAATTTGACTTTTCCCCCGTAAACATTACGGCAAAATCGGGATGGTAAACAGGTCTATAAGTTCCTTTGAAGACAGCAAATGCTTACATAGGCCCTTTATATTGTACAAGTGTGTGTGTGTGTGTGTGTGTGTGTGTGTGTAAGCAAATCGATGTTTCTCAAACTCAAATTCTCATAATCCGGGGACGCCGGCTCTAGGCAATTTAAAAGTCCTGCAATTCAGGACATCCTGAAAGAAGGAGCGTCCATGTAACTGTATGGCGCCCTGGGTGCTTCAAAAGACAGATTTTCCTGAAAAAAAGGTGTGAAAGAATCTGAACACTCGAAGTAGCTTTTGTCTGCAACAAATGCGAATGCGAGAGGGTTAAGGTCGAAATACAGCTCGTCAGTTTTCACTCTTTTCCCCTTGACAACACAGTGTGATACTCTAGTAAACGATATCACTGGCCTATCGCCGTGCTGCCATGGAAAACGATGTGTACTTTGACCTTCAGTGACCACTCACGAGTGAACATTTCAATGCCAAACACGAAAACAGTTTAATCTCATCATGTTTTTTCCAGACCTTTACCTTGGTTGGCTATTTCTTTTAGTTCATAAATCCAATCTGAGATCATTTGGATGTGTGTGTGTCAAGTCAAAATGATCTTTATTGACGATAAAACAATAAGCTTGATAAATGTGTGTGTATGTGTGTGTGTATTTCTGTGTGTATGTGTGTGTGTCTGCATGTGTCTGTGTGTGTGGGCGTGCATTCATGCGTGTGTGCGTCGTTGTGCGTGCGTCATGTGTGCGAGTATATCACCACTATCATCATCGTCACCATCATCATCCTCACCTTCGTCCTCACAGATGACCATTTTCTCGTCGTCATCGCTGTCGTCCTCGTCTCCCCTGGACCTCGACGAGCGGTAGGCCTGGTGAGACATCAGCGGCTGAGGCTTGATGATGAGACCTCCACCCCCGCCCACCACGGACATGGGAGCAAGGTCACCACCAACTCCACCACCACCACCGCGGCTACTGGCAACGCTGCTAGCAGTATTAGCAGCAGCAGTAGAGGAGGAGGAGGAGGAGGAGGGTAGTGTCTGTGTGGCAGGGGGGAGGGAGAGGGTGGCGGAGGAAGGGGGAGGGGGGAGACAACTGTCAGAGGCCAGCCTCTCTCTCGTCAAGGGCTGCAATGTTTTAGAAAAAACTGAGATGTTTTTAAATTATTATCACCACAAAGCATCTACAATTTCTGCTATATTTTCAGAATTGATCAGCAATTCTATAACAGGTTTGTTTTTTTATTACGTCATTATGGAAATTTCTTCTTTACATTCTGCAGACGAAACTGTCAATGTGATATATTAAGCTTACTCTCTTTGGATGAACTGCTGACTGTAACTCTCTCTCTCTCTCTCTCTCTCTCTCTCACACACACACACACACACACACACACACACACACACACACACATACACAGCACGCACACGCACACACTTTTCAAACCAAACTCCCCCGATGATTGAGTGAGGCTGCCAACACGGCGTGGTAATCAAAAACGGTCATACACGCAATGTTCTCATCCCTAGCTGATGCGCTTGTGGTAACCTAGTACTTCCGCTGTTGGGATGATCCCTGGAGTCTTCTAGACATTTGTACCATAGTGTTCAAGCGTTTCCGCTGTTGTGACGATCCCCGGAGTCTTCTAGGCATTTGTACCATAGTGTTCAAGCGCTTACGCTGTTGGGGATGATCCCTGGAGTCTTCTAGGCATTTGTACCATAGCGTTCAAGCGCTTCCGCTGTTGTGACGATCCCTAGTCTTCTAGACATTTGTACCATAGTGTTCAAGCGCTTCCGCTGTCTGGGATGATCCCTGGAGTCTTTTAGCCAGGGTGTGACAACAACAAACCAACAAACCAAACACCCCCGTACCTGTGACAGGCTGGCGGGGTCTCGCTTCAGGAAGGCCTTGGTGGGCACGAAGGCACTGGCCTCATCCTCGCGGGGGAAGGCGGACAGGCTGTGGGGACGTATCCCGGGCAGCGGCGGTAGGGGGTCGTCGAAGGCGGGGTCGTCCACACTTCGCTGCTTGACCAGTCCACCCCCCCGAGGGCTGTCCAGCTTCTCTGGAAAACAGGGCGGGGCCACGGGAGAAAGGGAAAAATGTCATTCAAGTACAGTGAACCAACCTCCCTTAAAGACCTCCCATTTATAAGACTCCCTCCCACATAAGACCTACTTCTCTGAGACATTGCTCTTCTTTCACTAAGTTTCAGGCATGGTAGTGGGGGCAAAGTGGTTTTCAAGGAAAATGGCCGGGGGTCCAAGGGGCCGAAGAAAATTCAATAAATGAGATCGAAATTTTAACTTTTTCATGCCATTTCAATGCATTTTTTAATAACTTTTGTTTCAAACAGTTTTGCGGATTTTCCGCGATTCGTGGAGGTCTACCATGCCTGTTCTTTATAAGTATTAAAATTACCTCCATTATAAGACCCCTCCCTTATAAGACCTCATTTTGGATGATTTTTGAAGGTCTTATAAGGGAGGTTCCACTGTATCATCAACAGTTCTCCGCCGAAATCGAGGCGCATCGGCGGCACGCAGCAGGGAGACCACTGAAAACTGAAAAACGGATCGTATGTACCTCGTCCATTATGGCCATATGCAGACCTGTTTACCCCTATTTTTCAAATTTGTAATTTCTGAAACAAAAACCAGTCATTTTGAAGAGAAAAAAAATTGTAATCCAACGCACGGTCGATTCTTTTTCTTCACAAAACCCGATTAACAAGAAAACTATTTGTAATGACACAATTATATGCAAGCAATAGCGCACTGGGAGACCTTTAAAACATTTTTTAAACCATGTACATGTATTGGCCTTTTCTCTTTCAAACTCAGCTTACCAACCTAACCTGTTCAAACTGCATGCAGTCGCTTTGACGCCATCTTGAAACAGAATGAAAAGAAATTGACGCGCGTTGCATGCTGGGAACCGGAATGACCTTTCACCGCATTGTTTCAAAAGCATCGCAACTGTAGTGGTGGTGTGTTTTGTCGTTGCCGTAATTTCGTAATTTTACATTTGTTTCGTAAACATTACGGCAAAATCGTAAAGGTAAACAGGTCTGCCACATGGCCTGGGAACAACTTCTTCTTCTTCTGCGTTCCCAGGCCATATGGCCATAATGGGTAAAGTGCGTATGCGTCCGTTTTTCAGTTTTCACCGGTCTCCTTACTGCATTTGAACAGCTGACACATCCCAATTTCAGAGGAGATATTTATTTAACACTAAGTGTTGGAACAGTTTTAATCAAAGCCGAAGTCTCAGAAACACGAGTCACAATAAAAGTCTTCGCATAAAAAAATGTTATCAATAAATTATTAAATATTCATAAATACTAGCGCAACGCCGGGTACCGGTAACGCCTAGTGCCGGTAATGCCAAGTACCGGTAACGCTGAGTACCGGTTTCGCCGGGTCCGCGAAATATTATATTATTACTTTTGTCTCTCTCCCTCCTTCCATCTTCTTCTCTCATCCTGTTCCACCCCCCACCGGAGACACGGGCGTCGAGAGGCCGGTGGATACGCGTTTCGCGCATTTGCCAAACCGCGCAAATGACACGGCCGCCTTGGTTGCCGCTGCGATCGCCACGTTAGGGGTCATAGCAAATTTGAAACAATTCGGTCGAAAAACGGCGGAGTTATAAGGCCCGTTCTGTGCTTCGGACGGACGGACGGACGGACAGTTGCCGCTTAATCATAAATATTCATGTTTACAACAAGTGCATAAATACAGAGTATATCAGAGCCCATGAAGTTGTCTGCGGAGCTAAGCACCCCCCTCCCCCTTTAGCATGGTGCGTCCGTTTACGACCTTGATTTAAGGTTGTTGTTTTTTTCTTGTATCTTGTATGTCTTTTTTTTCTATTTGTATTTTTTAAATTTCTTTTCTTTTTGTTCAGAGGGCCGGATGAAAAAAAGCCGGTTATTGTGCTTATTCCGCTTTCCCTCAATAAAAACCATCCGTTCGTTTGTTCGTTCGTTCGTTCATTCTCTCCTCTCTCTCCCTCTCCCCTACCCGGCGTATCAGAGTCCATGAAGTTGTCTGTGGAGCTCAGTCTGCTGTCTCTCTGCTGCTTCAGGGCGGTGGCGATGGTGGAGGATCTCTTACGATCCTTGGAACACCACTTCCAGTCCGGGTGAGCCTTGAAATGGGCCTCCTTCACCTGAACAAGGCAACAAAATAAAATACTAATAATCATAATAATAAACGCTCCCCCCAAAAAAAATTTCAGCCAAGTTTTCAGCTAACTAACGTCAGAAGATTTGTTCAGCGGGGGGAGGGGGGCTAATTTATTCCAAAAATTTGGTCGGTACAAATATCTTTCCACCCACATTTTCAGCTAACATCGCTACTTTTGTTGAGCGGGAGCTACTCATTTCGCCTTCCTTCGCACAAATGAAGCGAGTGAGCTAAAGCGACTTCCGGTTAACCAGTTTGAGAATCGCCAAATAGAGACTTGTAGATATAAGAATACTGCAAGATTGGTCCTTTACTTCTACACAAAAATGTTTTGAGAAAAAGCGGGAAAAAAAAAAATTCAGCAAAAAGCGGAAATTCTTTCATGCCTGCACACTGAAAACACATTATCACTGAAACACACACACACGCTTACATAAACATACAGTTGTACAAACATGCGCGCGCACGCACACAAACACAGACACGCACAAACACACACTCACATACACAAACACACCCGTGCACTCACACTCAGACACATACTCGCACACACTCACTTTATACAGTTTATCTAAAGGAGTTTCGCTCACAACAAAGGAAATAACTCCTTTTTTCTTTCTTTTTTACTGCACTACAAAAAAAAGAAAACGCTTCAACCACAATGAGTGACCTCCACCCACCCCATCCAAAATGACTACTCTCTCCGGCATCTCCGCCAAGAAAAAATCGCCGTTTTGACGGTTTAATTTCTAAGAAACCAGAGCAAAGGGAGTGTTCCGATCCTTGAAAAGGCTGCCTTTCTGATGATCTCGACGTGTTTCTTGCAAAAACTCATCCGTCCGAGTCCACCTTTAATAAACTACACAGCACCACATAGCACTATACTATACTACCTCTATGCCCTCAGAAGTCGTCAGATTGTTTTTACCTTGGAGGCTAAATCGTAGTAGAGCTGTTTCTGTTTGGGCCCCAGGGCGTACCACCACTCCCCCAGTACCTTGCTGACGGTTCCATGCTAAGCTTTAACATACTACACACCGCTACACAACACTATACTTTACTACACTAGCGAACAAAAGTTAAGACAATCATCTCCGAAAACTTGTTCTGATTAATGATTTTTTTGAATGAACTGAATGTTAAAAGAATAAATTCAGTTTTGTTATGAGCTGGGTGTGTTTTATTGAGTTTGTGAGTTCCAAAAAATCAATAATCAGAACGAGTTTTCGGAGATGATTGTCTTTCTGGGCTTTAACTTTTGGGTCGCTAATTGATTCTGAGTGTGACTTTTCAAGAGGAGGGGGAAGTTGTTGAAAGGGGCATTTTGTTGACTGAACTCGTTCTGATTAATGATTTTTTGGAATGAACTTAATGTTAAAAGAATAAATTCAGTTTTGTTATGAGCTGCGTGCGTTTTATTGAGTTTGTGAGTTTTTGGAGATGATTGTCTTTCTGGGCCTTAACTTTTGTTCGCTAGTGTACCTCTATGCCCTCAGAAGTCGTGTCAATTGTTTTTACCTTGGAAGCTAAATCGTAGTAGAGCTGTTTCTGTTTGGGCTCCAGGGCGTACCACCACTCCCCCAGTACCTTGCTGACGGTGCCATGCTAAGCTTTAATAGACTACACACCACTACACAACACTATACTGTACTACACTGCAATACATTATGTCCTGAGCGTCAGAGTTGTTTTTACCTTGGAAGCTAAATCGTAGTAGAGCTGTTTCTGTTTGGGCTCCAGGGCGTACCACCACTCCCCCAGTACCTTGCTGACGGTGCCATGCTAAGCTTTAACATACTACACACCACTACACAACACTATACTATACTACCTCTATGCCCTCAGAAGTCGTGTCAATTGTTCTTACCTTGGAAGCTAAATCGTAGTAGAGCTGTTTCTGTTTGGGCTCCAGGGCGTACCACCACTCCCCCAGTACCTTGCTGACGGTGCCATGCTAAGCTTTAATAGACTACACACCACTACACAACACTATACTGTACTACACTGCAATACATTATGTCCTGAGCGTCAGAGTTGTTTTTACCTTGGAAGCTAAATCGTAGTAGAGCTGTTTCTGTTTGGGCTCCAGGGTGTACCACCACTCCCCCAGTACCTTGCTGACGGTGCCATGCTAAGCTTTAACATACTACACACCACTACACAACACTATACTATACTACCTCTATGCCCTCAGAAGTCGCGTCAATTGTTCTTACCTTGGAAGCTAAATCGTAGTAGAGCTGTTTCTGTTTGGGCTCCAGAGCGTACCACCACTCCCCCAGTACCTTGCTGACGGTGCCATGCTAAGCTTTAACATACTACACACCACTACACAACACTATACTATACTACCTCTATGCCCTCAGAAGTCGCGTCAATTGTTCTTACCTTGGAAGCTAAATCGTAGTAGAGCTGTTTCTGTTTGGGCTCCAGGGCGTACCACCACTCCCCCAGTACCTTGCTGACGGTGCCATGCTAAGCTTTAACATACTACACACCACTACACAACACTATACTATACTACCTCTATGCCCTCAGAAGTCGCGTCAATTGTTCTTACCTTGGAAGCTAAATCGTAGTAGAGCTGTTTCTGTTTGGGCTCCAGAGCGTACCACCACTCCCCCAGTACCTTGCTGACGGTGCCATGCTAAGCTTTAACATACTACACACCACTACACAACACTATACTATACTACCTCTATGCCCTCAGAAGTCGCGTCAATTGTTCTTACCTTGGAAGCTAAATCGTAGTAGAGCTGTTTCTGTTTGGGCTCCAGGGCGTACCACCACTCCCCCAGGATCTTGCTGACGGTGCGGTTGTCCTGGTTGGGGTGCCTCTGGTGCACCATGGCGCGGTGCCGCTTGCTGAAGATCATGAAGGCGTTCATGGGGCGCCGGATGTGGTCCTTGTCCTTCTGTGGCACCATCAACATCAACATCAAATCAACATCAACATCAAATCAACATCAACATCAAATCAACATCAAATCAACATCAACATCAAATCAACATCGGTGCCGCTTGCTGAAGATCATGAAGGCATTCATGGGGCGCCGGGTGTGGTCCTTGTCCTACTGTGGCACCATCAACATCAACATCAAATCAATATCAACATCAAATCAACATCAATATCAGTGCCGCTTGCTGAAGATCATGAAGGCGTTCATGGGGCGCCGGGTGTGGTCCTTGTCCTACTGTGGGAGCATCAACATCAACATCAAATCAACATCAACATCAAATCAACATCAATATCAGTGCCGCTTGCTGAAGATCATGAAGGCATTCATGGGGCGTCGGGTGTGGTCCTTGTCCTACTGTGGGAGCATCAACATCAACATCAAATCAACCAACATCAACTTCAAATCAAATCAACAACAATATCTGGAAGAAGAAAAAACCTGAAAGAGTTGCGCACCCATGCTGCTTGGAATGATGGTTTTTGTTTTATACGACAAGTCACGGATTCGTGGGAGCAACGCCACTGTACGGCCCAGAAGATGGGACAGCACAAAAACAAAACAACAAAAACCTGGGGAGTTTAATGGTCTTAACCCAGGGTAAGCAGTAGGTCTTTCTCCTTTCTATCTTTTTCTTTTAATTCTAATAAGGAATGCGCCCTCCTAGTTCCGTCGCGTCTATCGTCAGAAGTGGCGTCTGCAACGTATACCTCCAGATCCAGATCAAAACTTCTTCTTCTTCTGTGTTCCCAGGCCATATGGCCATAATGGGTAAGGTACATATGTGTCCGGTTTTCAGTTTTCACTGGTCTCCCCGCTGCATACAGCCGACACATTCCGATTTCGGAGGAGATCAAGAGAGAAGTTATTTGGAAGATTTCTTGGAAAAAAGGCTGGCGAATGGGGCGCCAACAAGTCAGAAAGATAGATGACAGAAAGCAAAGGAAAAAGGCAGAGTCAAAGAGAGTGGCAGATTAGAGGAAGTTACAAGCACAGAACTTCCAGAAGGTGGGGGAACTATTTTTACAAAAGACACCCCTCCCCCCGGTATCCCCAAGGGGAGCCAGAACAAAAAAATCACACCAACCGACGATCCCCGATCCCTTACCTTCCTCAAGGCCTTGTTCTCTTCCTTGTCCTTCAGGGCGCTCAGCGACTGCGAGCGTCTTTTCACCGGCGCCTTGGCGCTCTTCTTGGGCGGCGTCGCTGCCTCAGCCACCGGCTCAAAGACGTCGTCGTCGTCGGGGTCGTAAGCTTCCTCTTCCAGCCGCAAACCTGCAAAAAGCGGAGACCTACTCACACATTCCCCGTTTTATTTTTACTGTCTTGAGCGATCTCTCAGAGTTGTACAGTGGAACCTCCCATTATAAGACTCCCTCCCATATAAGACCTACTTCTCTAAGACATTGCCCTTCTTTGTAAGTATTAAAATCACCTCCCTTATGAGACCCCTCCCTTATCAGACCTCAATTTGGATGATTTGTGAAGGTCTTATACGGGAGGTTCCACTTTATTTTTCGGATCATTAGGCGCTGCTGTGCGTAAGGCGAATAGGGCAATTTTCAAGAAAAATCTGAAAAAAAATTAAAGCAAAAGGCGATACACACCTCACAACAACAACAAAGTCGAAGTTTGAAGCCCGTACACGTCCTGTAAACGCTTACCGACCGCCATTACTGCTGTCACAAACGAGAGTTGGCTCCCTTCTCAAATAATCGAACTTCCATTTTTGCGACTTCCTGTTGTTGTGTTTGGACTTTTCGTCGTGAAAACTGGTTGAATTATGCGGCATTTTAAGCTCTACAACGATGCTTTTTACATCCAATGAAGGGTTGTGGCATCTGTTGGACGGTATCTCGGATGACAATAGGGATTTTGAAGCATTTTAACGTGAGTATTCGTCGTATCGGCGACTCGCTACCACTTTCAATGTCTAGACTCACAGTAGACTGTACTGAGCACGGCAATCGTTGCCTCTCTTCTCATGACTTTGTTCACTAATAGGGGGCGCCCTCGTTTATTAGGTGCATAGGTCGAAATTGGAGAAAAAAATATCGCCTTATTATGGTAATTAGTTTTCTTTGTCTGATTTTTGTTTTTCATATTTTAGTTGAATAGCAACAAATATAAGGTTTATCGTCCTCTAGGCCCCTAAAGGGCTTCGCACACTAGCGTCAAGATCTCGAGATCGCGGCGATTTTTTGCTGCAAGGCGCAGTTTGATGCGCCGCTTGCGTGTGAGAGATTCACGGCGCGGCAGGATTTTTGATGCGTAGCTGCGTGATTTGTTGTTGCTCGAGAATAGAACCGGCTCTAATTTTGACGCTCAAGATCGCAGAGATCGTGAAACTAGCCAATCACAACGGACGGAAGGACCATAAAACATAAAAAAGGGCAGACTTGCTCGAACCCGAAATAAAGCGTCTGACGCTAGAGTAATCTTTCCTTGCGCGACAAGAGGCGAAGCGACAAGAGTCGTGTGTGAGAACACCACTGCCTCGCTACAATGTGTGCTGTGATGAAGGAGTCAACGCGTTAAGGCGTTGCTCTGAGAAACATTTGACGCCTGATGCTAGTGTGCGAAGGCCTTTAGGACACATTATGCGACCCTGCACCACGAAAGGGACATTAAGTCACTGGACCAGTTTCTCACAACAGGTTTGCAAAGTCAAAAATCTTGTTTTTGGTCAATTTTGAGTTATGAGTATTTTTGAGTTCTCTAACATCTTAGCTTTCATATGCATAAAAGGTAATCTTTAAGCCTGTCAGCGCCAATGTCGCATTTATGCACCACAATGGTTTAACACCCATGTCACTAAAAGGCATCAAATCAGGGCCTGTAATCCGAAGACCCTATTTTCCTATCATGGGAGGTAAGAATAGGCCTAATGTTATACATGTCACAGAGGAATTCCCAATATTGAAGATATTTATTTTTTCTCTACCCATTTAAGTTTAAGGGTATTTTTTGGCTGAAAAATGGCTGGCAGCGAAAGGGTTAATATGGTCTCTAAATGGTCTTACAAGTGTTTTAAGACCAGTACGTCAATGCATTTTCTTCAGCTAGGCTAGACTTTAGACTGGGTTTTTTTCAAAATGGCCAACACTCACCCTACTAACTTTAAATGCTCATAACTCTGGAACGGAAAAAGATACAAGAATGGCTTTTGTATCATTGGAAAGAAAATTGCCTGAAGTTTTCAAATGTGTAATTTTCTCCATAGGGTCAATTTGACACTTAATGTCCCTAAGTTAGGTCACATATGGGACATCGCTTCTTACTTCGATTGGGATTAGTTGAATAGCATTGTCTTCCCCCATCAAATGGGTCATCTTTATTTTTTCATCAGAGCAGTTACTGTTGTTGTTGTTGTTGTTGTTGTGGTTGTGTGTGTGTGTGTGTGTGTGTGTGTGTGTGTGTGTGTGTGTGTGTGTGTATGTGTGTGTGTGTGTGTGTGTGTGTGTGTGTGTGAGAGAGAGAGAGTGTGTGTGTATGTGTGTGTGTGTGTGTGTGTGTGTGTGTGTGTGTGTGTGTGTGTGTGTGTGTGTGTGTATGTGTCTATCACTCTGTGTGTGTGTCTGTGTATCTGTGTGTGTGTGTGTATGTGATTGTGTGTGTACTACTGGTACAATTAATGCTACTACTTATATTACTACTACTATGGGTACTTGAGTACTAATGCTATTAACAATATGGGTACGTGAGTACTAATGCTATTACCAATACTGCTACACTTACTACTACTACTACGCGTGCGTGCGTGTGTGTGTGTGTGCGTGTGCGTGTGTGTGCGCACGCGCATGTTTTGTGCGTAGTATTGGACTTAATATCTATATATTGATTGTTTTATTGTTTTATTATCTAAAATTTACTGGCCTCTTCGGAGAAAGAGTGCAACAAACATTCATTAGTATTATTTATTACTACTACAGTGTACTACTACTACTACTACTACTACTACTACTTCTACTACAGCAGACACGTTTACCCCCTACACACAGGTCTGGAGTAGTCTGGGTAGCTGAAATGAGTAGTTTTGGTGCAAAATGTGTAGTTTTATTCATTAAACCATCAAACAATCGTCCCTGAAAATGAGTAGTTAGAGCACTATTATCAATTTCGAAGAGTAGTAGAGGTCTAAATTGAGTAGAATACTACTCGAAAAGAGTAGAGCAAACAGGTATGCTACAGCGAAACCTCCCTATTAAGACCCTCCCTATTAAGACCCTCCCTATTAGACCCTCCCTATAAGACCCTCCCTATCAAGACCCTCCCTATCAAGACCCTCCCTATCAAGACCCTCCCTATCAAGACCCTCCCTATCAAGACCCTCCTATTAAGACCCTCCTAAAAAGACCCTCCTATTAAGACCCTCCCTATCAAGACCCTCCCTATCAAGACCCTCCTATTAAGACCCTCCTATTAAGACCCTCCTATTAAGAACCTCCCTATTAAGACCCTCCCTATTAAGACCCTCCCTATTAAGACCCTCCCTATTAAGACCCTCCCTATTAAGACCCCCTGTAAGATGCGAGTGACCCCCCAAAAAAAGTTTTCTCCGATTTTGTTCGCCTTCATATCTGGACTACCGAGTGTCTGTAACCTCCCGATCCACTCTTCTGCCGCCATGTATGGCTTGTACCCACGTGTCGTCATATCCGGCCACAAGGAGCGCCATATTATGGGAGACCGCCATCTTAGTCAGTAACTTTGTTTGAAAAATGCCAGATCGATGCTGCTTACACACAAATCTGACTAAGATGGCGACACTTCCGTTGGAAGGGTCGAGATGCGCACGCAGGTGGGGGGGGGGGGGGGGGGGGGGGGGGGGGGGGGGGGGGGGGCATTTTTGTTTTTTTGACATTCTTGGTTGTCCGTTGCATCTCGACCGACAAGAGGGGAGTAATCATTATTATCGAGTGTGACTTCAGACCTGCCACATTCTGAGAATAAAAAAGAGGAGCGAGAATCTAGGGGCTGGCATTGGCCCCCCAGTAAAAATCCATTGCCACTTCGAAATGTGCGGCCTTCTCTTTTGTACTTCAAACATGCAGTCGTTTTTGTCAGTTTGAGATCCATTTTAGAGTAAGAAATATTGACCATTGTCAATTTGAGATCCATTTTAGAGAAAGAAATATTGACCAATCTACAATATTTGTTGGTCATTTAGCCTGAGATAGGCCTATGCTTCGTGTAGCCCCTCACTGTCTCATGCTGACCCTTAGATGTCCATTAGCTGGTGCTTTGAATGCATGCTCTTTGTTGTGAAATGGAGTGGAAAATGTATACAAGACAGATTTTAAAATACAGGAGCTGGGGAGGTTGCAAGAGGAGCTAGGAGCAATGCTCAACATATCTGAGCTGCTCCTCTGAAATCGGAGCAAGTGGCAGGTCTGAGTGTGCGCCTGCGTTGCTTTGCTTCAATGGGAGAAACGGCAACATATTAACCCTTTCGCCGCCAGCCATTTCTCAGCCAAAATCATCCAATAAACTTACATAGGTAAAGAAAATATTTTGCCTGAAATAGTGGGGATTCCTTTACTACATGTTTTTTAAAAAAGGCCTATCCTTAACACCCCAAATCAAGAACACAAAAATCATTGGATAACAGACCCTGAATTCAAGGTTTTTAATGACATGGGTGTTAAATCATTGTGGTGCAAAAAGGCGACGTTGGCGGTGAAAGGGTTAAGCTCTAAAAGCGGACAAACACTAGTCATGGCAGGGTGCTTGGCATGGTGTTAGAACAGTCAAGACCTTTTTTTTTCTTCTTTTTTTTTTTCCGGGGGGGGGGGTGATTTTTTCAAGGTTTTAAAAAAGGATGTTCCACTGTACTACTACTACTACTACTGCTACTGCTGCTGCTGCTACTACTACTGCTACTACTACTACTGCTGCTACTACTACTACTACTACTACTACTACTACTACTACTACTACTACTACTACTACTACTACTACTACTACTACTACTACTACTACTACTACTACTACTACTACTACTACTACTGCTGCTGCTGCTACTACTACTACTGCTGCTGCTGCTGCTGCTGCTGCTGCTGCTACTACTACTACTACTACTACTACTACTACTACTACTACTACTACTACTACTACTACTACTACTACTACAGTCGAACCACCCTTCAACACTCATCCAAAATGAGGTCTTATAAGGGAAGGGTCTTATAAGGGAGGCGATTTTTACACTTACAAAGAAGGGCAATGTCTCAGAGAAGTAGGTCTTATGTGGGAGGGAGTCTTATATTAATGAGAGGTCTTAAAGGGAGGTTTCACTGTACTACTACTACTACTACGTCTACCGTAATAATCATAATAATAATGTGAATTTATACAGCGATCTTTCTCACACGAGCTCAGTGCGCTTTACAACGAGAACAGGAAAATTAAAGGCAAACAAATAACAGTTCACTAGAAAGCAGACCTGGTTACCTCCTACACAAGTCTTGAGTAGTCTGGATAACTGAAATGAGTAGTTTTGGTGCGAAATGTGTAGTCCTATTCATTAAAACCATCAAACACTGCTCACTGAAAATGAGTAGCAGTCAAGAATTAAAGAGCATTATTTTCAATTTTGAAGAGTAGTAGAGGTCCAAATTGAGTAGAATACTACTCGAAACAGGTCTGAGAAAATGAAATACAGTACATTGTAACACATGATGATGATGCCTCCACGCAACACTCTTTCTTTGTCTCACACACATATACACGCACACATTACGAACACACACACAAAACACACACACACACACACAAACACACACACACACTACAAACACATACACACACACACACTACAAACATACACACTACAAACACACACACGCACACACACACACAACACACACACACAACAAACACATTACAAACACACACACACACACTACAAACATACACACACACACAGACACACATACACACACACAACAGACACACACACACACACACACACACACAGACACACACACACACACACACACACACACACGCGCACACACACACACACACACGCACACACACACGCACGCACACACACACAGACACAAACACACACACACACACACACACACAAAACACACTACAGACACACACACACACACATTACAAACACATTACAAACACACACACACACACTACAGACACACACACACACACTACAAACACATTACAAACATACACACACACACACTACAAACATACACACACACACACACACACACACACACACACACACACACACACACACACACACAAACCACACACACACAAACTACAAACACACTACAAACACACACACTAATAATAATGAGGAAAATTGATATAGCGCCCATCCTACCATGTAGGCTACAGGGCGCTTTGCACACAATTGAAATGGAATAAAAACATGAAACAAAAATTATACCAGTAAAAAATACATATAACAATCAGCAGCAACAACTGCTGTGACTACTACACTACAAACACACACACACACACACACACGTACTGATTGTACCTTTAACCCTTTCACCGCCAAAGTCACATTTTAACACCACAGTGATTTAACACCCATGTCATTAATTAAAAGGCATCAAATTGGGGTCCATTATCCAAAGACCCTATTGTCATAATTATGGGAAGTAACGATACTTTATTTTACATAATGTCACAGACGAATCCCCCAAGACTGCAGATGGATTTAGTTCTCTTAACCCAGGTAAATGTCACGGAAATGTTCGGCTCAAATGGGGCTGGCGGTGAAAGGGTTAAAATAGGGCGGAGGCTCTATTTAATAACGATGCGAACATGACGCTTTTTATATATATGTAAAAAGTCCTCTTCTCCTGTTTCCTCGCCTCGTCTATGTTTAGCCCCCTCACGACAGTCACGAGGACCAAGCTCAATAGACACACATCGCTCGGGCCTATAATGGCTTAGGTTTCTGTTCATGTGATTCCGTCGATTTTTTTTTCTTCTGGGTTTTTTTTTTGGTGTTTTTTTTTGGGGGGGGTTCGTTATATATTATTATAGCTTGCTTTGCAATTTTTTTGGCTGCGCTATTTGTGTGTGTGTGTGTGTGTGTGTGTGTGTGTGTGTGTGTGTGTGTGTGTTGTGTGTGTGTGTGTCACTGTGTGTGTGTGTGTCACTGTGTGTGTGTGTGTGTGTGTGTGTGTGTGTGTGTTGTCTGTGTGTGTGTGTCACTGTGTGTGCATGTGTGTGACACTGTGTGTGTGTGTGTATGTGTGTGACACTGTGAAAATTACACTGCGTGTGTCTGTGTGTGTGCATGTGTGTGTGTGTGTGTGTGCTTTGCAATTTTTTTGCTGCACTATTTGTGTGTGTGTGTGTGTGTGTGTATGTGTGTGTGTGTGTGTGTGTGTGTGTGTGTGTGTGTGTCACTCTGTGTGTGACATGTCGACATTGTGTGCATGTGTGTGTGTGTGTGTGTGTACATGTGCATGTGTGTGTGTGCGCGTGTGCATGTGCGCGACTGCGTGCATGCATCTGTGCATGCACGCTGTGCACACGTGGGTGCTAGCACACAAACTTTAAAGCACACGAGCATGCATATCAGGCATGGTAGTGGGGGCAAAGTGGTTTTCAAGGAAAATGGCCGGGGGTCCTGTGAGGGGGCCTAAGAAAATTCAATAAAATTCAATGGGAGTGAAATTTTCACACTTGTTCATGCCATTTCAATGCATTTTAAAATAATTTTGTTCCAAACTGTTTTGCGGATTTTCCGTGATTCGCGGAGGTCTACCATGCCTGATATATACGCATTCACGCATTTCTCCCCAGTTTCAATGCATTATTTAATCATTTCGTTCCAAACTGTTTTTCGCGGATTTTCCGTCATTAGCGGAGCTGGTCTACCATGCCCTGATAATATACACGCATTCACACATTTCCCCCCACCCCCCCCCCCACCCCCAAAAAAAAAACCCAACACCAACCCAACACCTTACCAGAATCTCCGGTGGCCGTCGGCAAACGGTCGGACTGGCTCCCCCCTTGGGGGAGGCCTGCTCGTACTTGGGGGCGGGACTGGCGGGGGTGGGGGGGCAGGGGCTGGGGCTGGTGGTGGGGGGGCTGGGCGGGGGTGGTGTTGGTGAGGAAGGGCACCAGGCAGTGCCAGGGATACACGTTGTGCACCCCCCCTCCCCCTCCTCCGCCCCCTCCCTCCGGCTCCGGCTCCCTTGTCCGCATCCGATTCTGCTTCTGCCAGACAGACACACACACACAGACGAAGAAGAAAGATTAGTGGTGTTGATGATGTTGTTGTTGTTGTTGTTGTCGTTACCCCGGCTAAAAGTTAGTTAGTTAGTTAGTTAGTCTGTTATAGTCCCATCAACAGCTATGGCTATCTCAGGACTGTCACCGCATAAAAATCCACCACGCAGAGCAAAACACAAATCCATGAATCTTAACAACGTACAAAACCTGAAAACAAAAAATGAAGTGCAATTCATAACATG
>CM065713.1:25010824-25013324 GCA_017654935.2 Phymorhynchus buccinoides | reverse complement strand
TTTCTTAACCGAATCGCTTCAAATTTGCTGTACTCAGCGTTACCAGTACTTGGCGTTACCGTTACTAGGTGTTACCGTTACTAGGCGTTACTGGGACTTGGCATTGTGCTAGTATTTTTTATTTGTTTAAAGTTGTTGAAAATGAGAAAATGATAGTGGTTTCTAAAGTGCTCAATCTGCAGTAAGAAAGGCAAGACTGATAAATAAATAAAAACACACACACAAAACGGAACAAACTGAGAAAAGGAGGTGGGGGGTGTTGATCTGCATCTTTGCCCCTTCCCCCTTACCCTCTGTCCAATCTTTCTTTCACATTCTGCCGCCCCTACCGCAACCTTTTAACCCCTCTAGTCCCACACAACCTTTGCCTTAACCCCTAGTCTATCTCCCCCCTGTCCTTTCTCTCCTCTCAGCCTTTCAATGAGTGGCTGACAATCCACATTCCATCCCTAGTCTCTCTTTCACTGACACCCCCCCCCCCCACCCCCCACCCCCACTACAGTCAAACCTGACTATCTTCAGACTTCAACAAAAACACCTGTGGGGGGTCTTTTGTATACATAGTTCCCCCACCTTCTGGAAGTTCTGTGCTCGTAACTTCCTCTAATCTGCATGGGTGCAACTACACAAAATTAAAAAAAAAGCCTGAAAGGTCAGGGTCCATAGGGGGTAATGTCCCCCTTGCGGCTGAAGAAAAAAATGATTTATGAAGGTATTTCAGTTTGCTTTTTGCACAATTTATACAAATATGCTTCTTTTAAAAGTGTTTGAAAAATACAGTAGACACACAAAGATCTTGTTTGACAATTTGTTTTTTTAAAGGGAAATTCCTTTTCTATTCAAAATTCAAAAACCTGGAAATCCTTGCATACCAGGAAAAGTTGCACCCATGAATCTGTCACTCTCTTTGACTCTGCCTTTTCCCTTTGCTTTTGCAGTCATCTACCATCTTTCTTCCTTTAAACAGGTCCGTTCTCCTAGCCTTTTTTTTGTTCACGAAGCACTTTCAAAAAGATTTCCTCCTAGCCGAAGTCCGACTTGCTGGGCCTAACTATTTCTTAGTTAGGCGCATAACGGCAGCATGACGCATCTGCGCTCGTAATTGACAGGAAACTGAGCGATCGGAGAAGAAGAAGACTTTTAAAAAAAGTCAGGAAAAATCTGTCAAACTGGAGGGGGGGGGGGTCTTAGCCTGATGGTGAGTTTAACGTCCAATTAGTCGTTGACTCTTAATCAGGACAATGAGGGGGTCTTATAATGGAGGTTGCATTTATAAGAAGAGTTGAACATCCGTCCCCAAAAAGGTCAGTCTTAAATGAGGGGAGGTCTTTCAATGGAGGGACTTATAATAGAGGTTTGACTGTACTACTAACTTAAGTCAAGCAAAACTGATCCAACTTAGGTACACACACATAGGATATATTATACTACAGACACAGACAAGGTCCTATGCTAAACAGACAGTCCTGTCTGTTTAGCATAGGACCTTGTAGTTGTAGACTGAACAAAGAATAAGACTAAAAGACAGGGAGTCACGCATACAGAGAGAGAGAGACAGAGACAGAGAGAGAGAGAGAGAGAGAGAGAGACAGAGAGAGAGAGACCAGAGACAGAGAGAGAGAGAGAGAGAGAGAGAGAGAGAGAGAGAGAGATGAAATAGTGTGTGTGTGTGTGTGTGTGTGTGTGTGTGTGTGTGTGTGTGTGTGAAGAGAGAGAGAGAGAGAGAGAGAGAGAGAGAGAGAGATGAATTATTTATTTCCATATGGCCAAAGCCCCCTTACCTCACAGAGAGAGAGAGAGAGGGGGGGGGGAGAAAGAGAGACACAGAGAGAGAGAGAGAGAGAGAGAGAGAGAGAGAGAGAGAGAGAGAGAGAGAGAGAAGAGAGAGAGACTCAAAGAGAGAGAGATAGAAATGAAAATATTTATTCGCATAAGGCCCCAAAGCCCCCTTAGTGAGAGGGAGAGAGAGAGAGAGAGATTTAGAGAGAGAGAGAGAGAGAGAGGAGAGAGAGAGAGAGAGGAGAGAGAGAGAGAGGAAATGAAATCAAAATATGTATTGCATATGGCCAAAGCCCCCTTAGACACAGAGAGAGAGAGAGGGAGGGGGAGACAGAGAGAGACAGAGAGAGAGAGAGAGAGAGAGAGAGGAAGAGAGAAGAGAGAGAGAGAGAGAGATACAAGTCGAGAGAGAGAGAGAGAGAAATGAAAATATTTATTCCATAAGGCCAACAAAGCTCCCCATATGGCCCTTAAGAATCGAGAGAAGAGAGAGTGAGCGAGAGAAGAGAGAGAGCGAGAGAGAGAGGAGAGAGAGAGAGAGAAAAAAGAGAGAGACAGAGTGCCAATTAAACTTAAATTGCAAAATATTGTACTTCCATAAGGCCAATAGCCCCTCTGAGCTTAGAGAGAGAGAGAGAGAGAGAGAGAGAGAGAGAGAGAGAGAGAGAGAGAGGAGAGAGAGGAGTAGAAGAGAGCATGAAGATAAAGCAGGCACAGAGAG
>CM065713.1:24987754-24990254 GCA_017654935.2 Phymorhynchus buccinoides | reverse complement strand
CACCATATTTGTATTTACAAATGTCCCATATGTGTCTGATTCAGACCAAGAGGACGTAAAACTCAATTTTTCTCTCTCTCTCTCTCTCTCAGTTCAAAAATACTTGTAGCGGTGCCATAGCCGATGAGGTTTAACCGAGGCGTGGTTACCGCTACACCTATCTGTATTAATATTAAAAAAATCGGGACTTTACTGGTTTCGTACTGCCTCCGGGCATTGCCTCCAGTATTGTTCCCACCATATTTGTATTTACAAATGTCCCATATGTATCTGATTCAGACCAAGAGGACGTAAAACACCATTTTCGTCGTCGACGATCGAGTTAAGGGCCAACCCACACTGAGTACGATTCGATATCAGTCAATGCGAGCCCGGTGTTGCATAAAATAATTTACCCATGAAATAAATACTCTTTTCCCCGCATTCAAATTGTTTGCTGTTTGGGAAAGATTCGCCCCTAAAATACACTCAGAGGCGTCTTGTGGCAACAGAAGATTCATCATTAAATATTGAGAAGTCAGGGAATATTTTTCTAATTAAAAAAAAAAAAAATTGGGGGGGAGGAGGGTGCACGGATGGTTGTTTCTATCGTCCGCCATTTTGGAAAATACGAAACTAAGTGACATGGCTTTGTACATCGATTTCTCGGCCAAAAATGTAGATTTACACCCTCCCGCTCCATTTCTTGGGTAGATTGAGCACTTAAATATCAATATCTTAAATAATAGTTGACTTATTTATCACATGACAGAAGAATGGTTCTAGTGCGCTTTCGAAGGGTATTTATTTCACGGTGGGTACTTATTTCTCATGACACCGGACTGTGACATTTGTGAAGCACCATTCTTCTGAAATTCTACTGTCTACATGAATCTGATGAAATATGATGCTGGTTGCGCAGTTCACTTTTATAAATTTTGTAGTTTCCCGTCCACTAATCTGATCAAGTACAGTGGAACCTCCCTTATGAGACCTCCCATTATAAGACTCCCTCCCATTTACGACCTACTTCTCTGAGACATTGCCCTTCTTTGTAAGTACAGTGGAACCTCCCTTATAAGAACTTCCATTATATGACTCCCTCCCATATACGACCTACTTCTCTGAGACATTGCCCTTCTTTGTAAGTACAGTGGAACCTCCCTTATAAGAACTTCCATTATAAGACTCCCTCCCATCACGACCTACTTCTCTGAGACATTGCCCTTCTTTGTAAGTACAGTGGAACCTCCCTTATAAGAACTTCCATTATAAGACTCCCTCCCATATACGACCTACTTCTCTGAGACATTGTCATTCGTGCATAGGGGAAGACGGGGTAAAAAGCGCATGGGCGGGTAAGAAGCCCACCCCAATTATCTCATGAAATAAAGAAAATTTCAGTCAAATTTGCCCATGAGACGAATGCTAGACATTAACGCTCGTCTCATGAGCAAAATGAGACTGAAATTTGCTTCAATTTCATGAGATATAATTGGGGTGGGCTTCTTACCCGCCCATGCGCTTTTTACCCCGTCTTCCCCTACTATGTGCGTGTCTGCGTGTATGTGTGCGTGGGTGTGTGTGTGTGTGTGTGTGTGTGTGTCGACGACGAAAATGGTGTTTTACGTCTCTTGGTCTGAATCAGACACATATATGGGACATTTGTAAATACAAATATGGTGGGACACAATACTGGAGGCAATGCCCGGAGGCAGTACGAAACCAGTAAAGTCCCGATTTTTTTAAATTAACCCTTTCACCGCCAATATCACATTTTAGCACCACAATGGTTTGCCACCCATGTCACTAAAAGGCATCAGATCAGGGCCTGTTATCCAAAGACCCTATTTTCTTAATTTGGGGAGGTAAGGATCTGCCTAATGTTACATTATATCACAGAGGAATTCGCAATATTGTAGATATTTTATTGTCTCTACCCAGTTAAGTTTAATGGTATTTTTTTGTACTGAAAAATTGCTGGCGGCGAAAGGGTTAATGTAGATAGCTGTAGCGGTGATCACCCCTCGGTTAAACCTCATCGGCTATGGCACCGCCACAAGATAATATGACAAATGATGTCTCTCTCTCTCTCCCTATCTCTCTCTCTCTCTCTCTCTACTCTCTCCTAATACACATATATATACCCACATGCGCGCACAGATACACACGCATACTCACACACATGCGCACACATACGTACACACACAGTGGTGGGCAGGGGAGGGAGGAGTTATAATTCTAGCTAGCCTAATTAAATATTCCGCGTCTCGCGAGCAGGCTCAGCGATTGGAAAATATTTTGAAACAGACGTAAGCGACGAATCGGGAAAAAGGAAGGATTTCCCAGCAACTATTTTTAGAACAGTGGTTGGACCAATCAGAAGAGGAGTTATACTTTTTTTCTATGAGATAACCTTGACCTTCGAAGAAACCGGTTCGGTAGTTGGGAGGTTGTGGAATTTTTTTTCTGTTCTGTGCCAAAAAGTTCTGCTCTCTCTCTCTCTGTCTCTCTCTCTCTC
>CM065713.1:24980254-24982754 GCA_017654935.2 Phymorhynchus buccinoides | reverse complement strand
GGAGGGGAGAGAGAGAGAGAGAGAGAGAGAGAGAGAGAGAGAGAGAGAGAGAGAGAGAGAGAGAGAGAGAGAGAGAGAGAGAGAGAGAGAGAGAGAGAAATATGTAGATGATTATGATTATTATGTAGGCCCTACACTGAAAATAAAGATAAAATGTTTTTGTGGGGTTTTTTTTAAATTCGGAAATACACACTTAAACATTAAAGTGCGCACGTGCATGCGCACACACACACACACAAGCACACGCGCATGCACGCGCTTGGGCACAGAAATAGCACACACACACACACAAACGCGCACGCATGCCCACGCACACCGCGCGCGCGCGCGCGCGAACGCACACACACACACATGCACGCACACACACGCACACACACACACACACACACACACACACACACACACACACACACACACACACACACACACACACACACACATGTGCGTGCGTACACATAATATTATTACTTTTATTACGGGCTACCTAATACTCACACACACAGTGGTGGACAATGGGGGGGGGGGGGGGGGGGGGCTTATTTATACAGAAAAAGACGGAGGGGAAAAAGGGAGAAGAGAGGGAGGGGGGAAAAGGGAGAAGGGAGGGAGGGGGGAAAAGGGAGAAGGGAGAAATGAGGGTCCCAACAATTTTTTTCATAATTCAAAATAGAAATAAAAAATGGGGGGAAGTAAATTGTATGCCACTTGTTGTGAATTTAGAATGATTTCCCTTGAATTTCGTCAAAGAAGACCCACTGATGAAATCGAGGGGAGTTAATTTTGGACTCTGTGGTCATTCTGTATTTTTGTGTGCTTAATAATTTCCTGTATTGGTATATCGTTGTTTAGAAATAGAATATCTGGCAACAAAACAGTATTAAGTAATGCCTTTTCAGTATACAGTGGAACCTCCCTTATAAGACCTCACATTATAAGACTCCCTCCCACATAAGACCTACTTCTCTGAGACATTGCTCTTCTTTATAAGTATTAAAATTACCTCCCTTATAAGCTGCAAATCAGCACCATAGCCGATGAGGTTTAACCGAGGCGTGGTTACTGCTACACCTATCTGATTAAATAATCGGGACTTTACTGGTTTCGCACTGCCTCTGGGCATTGCCTCCAGTGTCGTTCCCACTATCTTTGTATTTACAAATTGCCTCCAGTGTCTGTTCCCACCGAGATCTTTGTAAAACACCATTTTACAAATGTCCCATATGTTTCTGTTCCAGACCGAGAGGACGTAAAACACCATTTTTCATTATAAGACCTCATTTTGGATTATGTTTGAAGGTTGCCCCACATGGCCGAAAGGCCAAAGAGGGCGTAAACTCCATTACTTCCTTATGTTTGAAGGTCTTATAAGGGAGGTCAGTGGTTGAATACAAAAACTTGTGGCGGTGCCATAGCCGATGAGGTTTAATTAACCGAGGCGTGGTCACCGCTACAGCTATCTGTATTAATTTTAAAAATCGGGACTTTACTGGTTTCGTACTGCCTCCGGGCATTGCCTCCAGTATTGTTCCCACCATATTTGTATTTACGAATGTCCCATATGTGTCTGATTCAGACCAAGAGGACGTAAAACTCCATTTTCTCTCTATTATGTTTGAAGGTCTTATAAGGGAGGTTCCACTGTATATACTTGGGTTTGAATCCACCTATTATCTTTTAAATAATCAATGGTGGTGGGGGGGGTTTTATATTCAGAATTTTCTCATTGGGATTACGTTGAAATGGCTTGTCGTTCTGTGAATCTGACATGGTGGTGGACAGCATCTACGAGGTCTAAGGAATCATTGTACCAAGTGTCATTACGATCGGTCGAGTGGTTTAGGCGCTATGGACTGTAACACATGTTTGGTTACACACACACACACACACACACACACACACACACACACACACACACACACACACACACACAGAACGACAATGGATTCACAGAACGACAAGCCATTTCAACGAAATCCCAATGAGAACATTCTGAATATAAAAAAAACCCCACCACCATTGATTACTTAAAAGATAATTGGTGGATTCACCCCCCCCCCACCCCCCCCCCCCCCCCCCCCCCCCCCCTCTGGACCCCTTTTGTATTTTTGTGTTTGTTTGTTTGTCTTTTTGTGTGTCTAAGATCACTGTAAGGTGGATAGACATTAAACTAAAGAACCACACACACACACACACACACACACACACACACAGACACACACAGACACACACACACACACACACACACACACACACACACACACACACACACACACACACACACACACACACAGACAGGACAACACACAACCCTTGCGTTCCAATCCCAGTATACTCCCGCTCGGCAAATGTTTAAAGACCCACCAGATCCCGTGACAAAATCACGGGTTTCACGTGCTTTCCCTCTTATAGCTGGTAAAAAATCTTGTTTTTGACCAAGTCTGACTCCCATAGAAATGCCCCCAAATTCGAAACGAAACATCATTTTTAAAGAGCAGCCTCG
>CM065713.1:24955254-24965254 GCA_017654935.2 Phymorhynchus buccinoides | reverse complement strand
GGAAAGGGATAGGGGTAGAATCAGCCTGGGGTTATTGTTGTCATGAAGCTGAAGGAACTAGACCGGGACCTGGCTGGCTGGGTCGGAGCAGTGATCTAGTTATGTCAAAGAATATACATGGTAGCAGTGCCCCCCCCCCCCCCCCCCCCCCCCCCCCCCCCCCCCCCCCCCCCCCCCCCCCCCCCCCCCCCGATGGTAATCATCCCTATTTTGGGGATCTTACCTGATGGTAGAGTAACTTCCCCTGTTTGACCTATTGAATTAGGCAAGATCACTCCCGTACACCATAAAGATTACCGGTACTGTCCTTAATTATTTCCGAACAATTCCTATTTGTGGACAGTGTTAAATCTATCTGCGTTCCCTGGCCATAATGGGTAAGGTACATATGTGTCCGGTTTTCACTGGTCTCTCTGCTGCGTACAGCCGACACATTCCAATTTCGGAGGAACTCAAAGGAGAAAATTTTTTTTGGGGGAAAAAGGCAGGAGAGTGGGTCCAATAACTAAGTCAGAAGGATAGTACCGGTAGATGATAGAAAGCGAAGGGAAAAGGCAGGAATCACAGAGTGGCAGATTAGGGGAAGTTTCAAGCACAGAACTTTCAGAAGGCGGGGGAACTATTTTTACAAAAGACCCCCCCTCCCCCCTCCGGTATCCACACAGGGAGGAATGACGCTCAACCAGCGCTTTAAATAGATCTAGATTTTTAGGGGTTCACCTGGATTTTTTTTAGCACTACAGTGGAACCTCCCTTATAAGACCTCCCTTTATAAGACTCCCTCCCATAATTATAAGACCTACTTCTCTGAGACATTGCCCTTGTTTGTAAATTACTCCCTAGTTATAAGACCTCATTTTGGATGAAAATAGGGTTTTACGCCCTCTTCGGCCTTTCGGCCATGTGGGGCATTTGTAAATATAAAGATGGTGGGAACAATACTGGAGGCAATACCCGGAGGCAGTGCTTATCCAGTACAGTCCCGATCTTTTTAAAAATACAGATATGTGCAGCAGTAACCATGCCTCGGATAAACCTCATCGGCTATGGCACCGCCACATTAGTAAATAACCTCATTTTGGATGATTTTTGAAGGTCTTATCAGAGAGGTTCCACTGTATTAACCCAAATGGTAAGGAAATATAATTTAGTCATTAGGAAATTTTGGAAAACTGTTGCCGTATTGACACATATTTCCCTAAATTTTATTGTTCAAAATCAAATGCCTGTAGAAAAAAACTCAATGATGAAATCATTTCAGTTTTTTGATAATAGATGAAATAATGTATATTCTCCATACTAGACACACAAAAACAGTATGTTACCGTGCTTTTTACTGAACACCATACACATTTTTAACCCCACCACTATTTTTCCACGGGACTCACATCAAGAGTTATACCCCTTAATAGTTTTGTTGTTGACAGTTTTATGAGATTTGTTCTTTTAGTAACGCAGTTTTAGTCCTTCTAAGAAATGAATATGTTTAAAATAATCCTTATATTCTAACAATGCAAACATTCTAGCGATATACTTTTCACAAATATAAATAAACTTGTATATTTTTCAAAAAAGTCTTGCACCACTGGGAGTCCGCCAGATTATGCTAGCACGATCAACCACAGAGAGAGTAGGCCATTTAATTCATACTAACTTGTGGCGGTGCCATAGCCGATGAGGGTTAACCAAGGCGTGGTCACCGCTACAGCTATCTGTATTAATAATAAAAAAATTGGGACTTTACTGGTTTCGTACTGCCTCCGGGCATTGCCTCCAGTATTGTTCCAACCATATTTGTATTTACAAATGTCCCATATGTGTCTGATTCAGACCAAGAGGACGTAAAACTCCATTTTTTCTCGCTCTCTCATTCACAATTTCGTCATTCATTTTCTTTCGTCATCTTATTCATACGTCATTCATTCACTGAAACCCTTTAGTGGTGTTTCTTGCGACACAGTCAGCCACAAGGGGAAAATTAGCGCCACCTGTATCCCACGTATCCCTTTAATGGTGGTAAAATGGGGTAGTTTTAAAAATTAAAAAAAAAAAATAACCACTTCATGGATTCACTTAAAAAATGTTCAGGGTTTGTACACGTATAAATGAAGAATGTTTAACTTGCAATGTTTTTTGTTGCTGTGTGATATTTTTGATATTTTTACTCCAAAAATACAGATATGTTAGTAAAATAGATGATAGACGGATGACATTATCACTCACTTTTTTCTTGCTAAGTGGTGAGGTTCACCATTTGCAATTTGCACATTCATCCTTTCTGTTACGTCAAGAGGCAAGCTAACATCACTGTCACTGTCGTTGTCAGACATCACAAGTTCACAACGTAGTCAATGAGTCGAAAAGAAAAAAAGCTTCACAAAGCATTCTGGCTGCATAAACCGGCTCGAAGGGATGGCGTGTGGTAGAACATTTGCCGCCGGAAGCAATGACGAAAGCTGGCGGTTTTTTTTACTGCACTCAACCCACGCAATAAGCAGACTAACGGAGTGGGTATACAGGGGAGGGGGGGGGGGGGGTTTCAGACGGCTTGGTAGGAGAAAGTGATGGACACCATCGGTGGCATCAGGCTATAAGGGGCGTAAAAAGTGAAAGTTTTTTTTTAGACTCTTAGTTTATACTACTTTAATGATTTTTGGAAACCCCCCACAAACAACTGTTGTGTCGGGTGAAAATTTGCGATTATTTAGCGAAACATCGGCCTGAAATCCAGCGCCTCATATTGGAGATTTTTGAGCATTGTAGACACTCATTTGTGCGTAAGAATTAACCCTTTTCAGCCCAAAATTTCCATTAAATTTACCTGGGTAGAGAACAAAATCCGTCTGCAGTATTGGGGATTCTTCTGTGACGTATATAAAATAAGGTCTATCCTTACTTCCCAAAACTAAGACAATAGGGTCTTTGGATAATAGACCCCAATTTGATGCCTTTTAGTGACATAGGTGTTAAATCACTGTGGTGCTAAAATGCGACATTGGCGGTGAAAGGGTTAAAGTTTTTTTTTAAGACTCTTAGTTTATACTACTGTAACGATTTTTGGAAAACCCCCCACAAACAACTGTTGTGTCGGGTGAAAATTTGCAATTATTGAGCGAAACATCGGCCTGAAATCCAGCGCCTCATATTGGAGATTTTTGAGCGTTGTAGACACTCATTTGTGCATAAGAATTAACCCTTTCACCGCCAGCCATATTTCAGCCCAAAATTTCCATTAAATTTACCTGGGTAGAGAACAAAATCCGTCTGCAGTATTGGGGATTCTTCTGTGACGTATATAAAATAAGGTCTATCCTTACTTCCCAAAACTAAGACAATAGGGTCTTTGGATAATAGACCCCAATTTGATGCCTTTTAGTGACATAGGTGTTAAATCACTGTGGTGCTAAAATGCGACTTTGGCGGTGAAAGTGTTGACACTGATGTTTTAATGCTTTTGGAAAAAAAGAAACCTGCGTTGAAGTGAAATGTCAAAATTTGCAGCGTTACTTTTTAGTGATGCGCCCTGTCCGGAAAAGAAGAAAAAGTGCATTGTGGTTTTTTTTTTTTTTTTTTTTTTTTTTTGGCTGTCCCATCTTCTGGGCTGTACAGTGGCGTTGCTCCCACGCCGCTCGTTCCGAATCCCAATTCACAGCTACACCCGGGTTTGTTCAAGTCGCAGAAACCGAGACCAGCAGTCCAAGGGGAGCGAATCTATGTTAGGCCGTCAGGAGGCAACCAACCGAGGAGACACTGCACTTCTGCTGAGTCACTTTGGTGGAGTTCAGTGGAGCCTGTTCAGGACACCACCTACTAAGCCCCCTACTGACGACTAAATACTTGATTTTGTTCTCTTAGTCGCGGAGCCAGCGTGAGTGAGGTCCTCCTCCGAGGGCGCCAATCGTGGTTACTTTTGAGCATGACATAATTACCATTGAAACTGGACTATAAGACCTACCTGTATATTATAACATCCCTTAACCCCTTGACTACCAGAGAAAATTAAAGAAAAAATCATTGGGCAAAATCATGCTTAACCCTAGCCCTAAAATCATGCCATGAAAAAGACAACTGATAGAGCCAATGTGGCAAAATGGTCTGGGGATATAACTCTCTTGACTATGTTAGAGCAAAAGCCAGCATATCAGATTTTTTTTTTTTTTTTTTTTTTTTTTTTAAGCATATCAGAGTTAGTCCCCTTCATCTGATGATGTCATCAGTGATGTCATCAGGTCAGTATGTGATACGTTGGTGGCAGTCAAGGGGGTTAAGTTGACAAAATATTAGGTATTTATTCATAACTAAGCCACACCAGTTTATAAGCCGCAGAGAAAATTAAATGTGCACAAAGCAGCACAAATATATAAATGTTCCTATCAGAACATGAGTATTTAATGGGGAACACCCCCCCCCCCCCCCCCCCCCCCCCCCGCAGGTAAGCCGCATCAGTCTATAAGCCGCATGGGCCAAAGTTGAGGGGAAAAGTAGCGGCATATAGTCCGCATGTTATGGTACGTAAATTGTGTCCCAAATGATCACGTATTTTTTGTTGTTGTGTGTGTGTCTCTCGCAGACATGCCCCGACGCACAGACAGCCGAAGCCGACGCGGCGGGGGTGCCACGAGCAGCTCACCCCCGGCCGGTCAGCGCCCGGCCAAAGCGCGTCGCAAAGCCACTGCCACTGCCGCTGCCGCTGCCACTGCCACTGCCACCGACAGTGACCAGGACCACAATGCACCCACCGCCGCTACTAAAGACAACGATCCACCGCAGCAGATCCCCGACCCTAACCCCAACCCTCCGCCCGTGGTGGTGGCGGCGGCGGCGGTGGAAGACAAGAAAGAGAAAGCTGGGGGGACTACGGTCAAGCAGGAGAGGGACCCGGACAAGCCGCGCGGGATTGGCGTGACGACGACCACGCGCGGCGGGAGAACCATACGGCAGCCCCGGAGGGCCGGGGGGAGCCCCTCGGTGGAGACCGTGAAAGCGGAATCGCCGAAAACGAAAGCACCGCCACTGGTGTCTTCTTCTTCTCAGGCTGCGGTGCAGATACAGCAGCAACAGCAGCAGCAGCAACAGGTGGTGTTTTCAGTGGCGGTGTCGTCCGAGGCGACGCGGGGGTCGCCCAGAGAAACACAGCCGCAGGTGTTTCACGCCTCGCTGCACGAAGGCGCTGCTGCTGCTGCTGCAGTACCGCTTCAGACTTTGCAGCACCAGCCACTGACCTTGACCCCTCCTTCCCCGCACCAAGGTCAAGGTCAGAGGGCGGTGAAGCAGGATGGGGCAGGGGGCGGAGGAGGAGGAGGAGGGGGGGTGATCCAGCGGCAGTTGATGATGTTGTCGTCGTCGTCGTTGTCGCAGCAGATGATGTCCCAGTCCCAGCACGCTACTACTCCTCCTGCTGCTGCTGCTGCCGTGGTCACAAGCCTGCCCCCACTGTCCGCGGCGGTGCTGGTGTCCAGCCCTGTGGTGCTTCACTCCCCTCCGGCCTTCACCACCACCCCCAACACCGCCCCCACCACCGATTCCTTCAAACCCAGTACCCCGACCCCCACCACCCCCTCCTCCACCACCACCACCACCACCGCCGCCACCGCCGCCCCCCCGCCGGAGATGGGTCCGGACCCTTCCTCTTCCCTGGACCCTTCCCGTGGGGGCCGCGCCATCGCCAAGCCGCCAAAGAAACGCAAAGCCGCGGCTCTGGACCTGGCTCAGCAGCAACAACAGCAGCAACAGCCCATCTCCTCCCCCCCGCCCCCTACCCCCCACTCCTACCCCCGATCTTCAGCCCCCTCCCGCGAAGCGGCTGATGAGCGTGGTGGACCTGAAGGAGTGGAGGAACCACCGCGTGCTGGCGCGCCGGGGCGGCGTGTTCCAGCCTGGCTGCATCAAGTGCAGCCAGGGTAGCCAGCACGTGGGCGTGGAGTTTGACGACGACAAGACCCTGGTGGGCTACGACAACGTCTTTGACGTCGGCGGATGCGACGTCATCAGCGACACCTGCCCCATGTCGGTGATGATCAAGGTGGGGCTGGCCGTCTGCGTGCGGCTCAACCCCGATGACAACTTCTTCTACGACGGCTCCGTGCTGGAGAAGCGCGGGAGCCTGTACCGCGTCCGGCTGGACCCCACCTGGCAGGCGCGGTTCCCGGATGAGGACCAGTGGGTCTCGCGGGTCAACCTCCGCCTGATGCAGCCCCCGTGGTTCGAGGAGTGCGAGGAGCAGCAGCAGCAACAACAACAGCAGCAGCAGCAACAACAACAACAGCAGCAGCAACAACAACAACAGCAGCAGCAACAACAGCAGCAGCAGCAGCAACAGTCGGAAATGGAGGTGCTACCCCCCTCCCACCAGCCTCCTTTCCCTCCCGCCGCCATGAACCCCCCTGTGCCCATCGAGCGGCCCGTTTCTTCCAGCGCGGGCTCGTTCGACCACATCGAGTCGTCGGAGGACGAGATGATGACGGTGGGCAGCATGAGCTTCGACTCGTCGGGCACATGCACCCCGCGCTCGGGCAGTGCCACCCCCGGGTCCGGGTCAAGGTCGCAGAACGGCGGGGCCGGGAGCGGGGGCGGGGACCGCGCCAAGCACCCGCTAAAGAAGAGGGACCCGGGCAGAAGCCGAAGCGCCCAGTCGACAGAGAGCAGCCGATCCAGCACCCCCCGGTCCCCGACCATGAGCACGCGCTACAAGAAAGGCGACGTGGTGGCCACCCCGAATGGGATCCGCAAAAAATTCAACGGCAAGCAGTGGCGCCGCCTGTGCTCCAAGGAAGGCTGCACGAAGGAGTCGCAGCGGCGGGGGTTCTGCTCCAGGCATCTGTCGCTGAAAGGGAAGAGCCTGCGGCAGGCCCCGTCCTTCCCCGGCTGTCGCAAAGGGGAGATGAAGGAAGGGCAAATCGAGTGGACCAGCGCCACGGACTCCAGGGAAGGCGAGCCGTTGTCGGCGTCGTCGCGCTACGAAATGGACGAGGCGGAGGCCGCCAACATCATGGTGTCGCTGGGGAACTCGCGCTCCACCACCCCGGCTTTCTCCCCTACCCCTCCCGGCGGGCCCAACCACCCGCTCTCGCCGCGCGGGGTGGGGCAGACGCAGTCCCCGACTGGGCCGTACCACCGCGCCACCTCCTTCACCCCCATCTCCCCCCACACGTCCCCCCAGGTGCCCCAGGGCCTCATCCCTTCCCCGCAGAAAAGCTGGGGCTCGTCTTCCGGCGGTGGCGGGTCGGGGTCAGGCCCGTCCAAGTCGGGGAGCTCTTCGTCGGAGCACATCTCTCCCGTGACGCCTCGCTTCGGCTCCGTGTCGGGCATGCCGGCGTTCCCGTCCCACACGGTCAGCCACCCGTTGGCCAGCAAGCCCCGTAGCATCTCCCTCTCCAAGCAGGACTCGCAGCGAAGCGAGGACTCCGGCATCGACGTCCTCACGCCCAAGACTCCAGTCACCAAAGCTTTAGCGGGCGGGGGCGGGTTTGGGGCAGGGGGGATTCAAGGGCTGGGGGGGGCGGGGACGATCCCTCAGCAGCAGACCCGCCTCTCCACCCCGGCGGAGCACATGGCCATCGTCAAGCAACTCCAGTCGCAGGGCATGGTCCAACAAGAGCAGCAGCAGCAGCAGGGCCCCAGCCTCAACCCTGGCAGCGGAGGAGGAGGCCTGGAGCAAGGTCAAGGTTATCCCGGAAGGTCGAGACCGTTGGAAAGAACGAGGTCGTTCCCCCCTCCGCCTCCGCTGCCTGGAGAGGGGGAAGTTCAGGGCGCTCCTGGTGGCCCCTACCCTGTGGTGAGCTCCGGAGGTGGAGGAGGGGTGGGGCACCCCCCTTCCGGCGCTGTTGCTACGATGGACCCTTCCACCGCCGCCGCGGGGGGCCAGTCCATGATGGGCAGGTCTCGCAGCCATGGTTACCCTTCGGACCTTCCCGTGAACTACGCTCGCCAGGATATCGGCAGCGACGCCGCCGCGGCGACCGCGGGGAGCGACGACAGTGCTAAAACTGAGCTGGGGGGCGATAACGAGGCTGGTGGTGGTGGTGGTGGTGGTCGCTACCCCCGGCAACCCGCGGTTGCCATGGCAGCGGCAACGCCCAGTCCCGTCATGGAGGAGACTAGGGGTCATAGGGGTCATGACCCCAGGTCGAGGGAGAGAATCAAGGAGGATACCCCGCTGGTGGATTCGGAGGATACGAACCACAGTGAGTTGTAGATTTAAAGAAAGCGTTTGTGTTGTGGTTTGTGCTTTGTCGCTGTGTGTGTGTTTGCGGTGTGATGTATCATTGTATGTGAGACCGAAAGTGAGTTGAAATATATAGGAAACATTGCCGTGGTCATGATGATGCATACAATGAGCAACTTAGGATGCACGTTTTTTCGCCAGGGGGTAGTCAAACCAGTAGGGGCTTAGCGCGCAATATTCTTAGTTGGGTGTAGTGAGAGAGAGAGAGAGAGGGAGGGACTCCTCTCCCTGAGCTCTCTTTATCCCCAACTGAGAATGTAGAGAGGATTAGCCCGACTCGAGCGTTATGCCACCTGGCGGTCAACTTGGCGAGCTAGGTTAACCACTCTGCCCGTAGGGGAGATAAGCTCTTTTCTGTCGTATTTTAAATTATCGGCCAAGTTGCACTTTAACCCTTTCACCGCCAGCCATATTTCAGCAAAACAATTCCATTAAAATGACTTGGGTAGAGAACAAAATCCATCTACAGTATTGGGGATTCTTCTGTGACAGATTTAAAATAAGGTCTAACCTTCCTTCCCCAAACTAAGACAATAGGGTTTTTGGATAATAGACCCCAATTTGACCCCTTTTAGTGACATAGGTGTTACATCACTGTGGTGCTAAAATGCGACTTTGGCGGTGAAAGGGTTAACACACAGACAGTGACAACCCCCCCCCCCCCCCCCCCCCCCCCACCGCCCCCTCGAGCCCTGCATGTTTGCAACTCTCTATCTCAAAGAACAAAGACTGATTCTTTCTGTTTGATGACATTTTACAATAATAACCCTAGGCTGATCTTAACCCTATCCCTTTCCGAGTAATGACAGAATGTTGCATGAACTCGCTGAAAATTTTCAATGCGAAAAGTTGGGAGCCCGGGGCAGTGATGTACCGAGGATCAAAAAGTGATCTAGGACAAACTGTCCTAAGACGAGAGAAATCAATAGGACAATGTCCTGGCTCTTGCAGAAATCAGTACCTAAAAGACAAAACGTGCCAGTGTTGCAAATTTCATCAGACAGTTGTCTTGACATGGGAGAAAACAATCTATGAAATTTTCAATTTGAATCTATAGGTCAATGGCTTACAGGGCTCCCAGGGACCCCCATTTGGGGGTCTATGAAGTAGTAACATTCTAAAGGACCCTCTAAAAGATTGTGCAGGGGGTCCCAGGGATGCACTAGAACAATTATTTTTAGCATTCACAATGCCACTGGGACCCTCTGTCCCGCCTCTAGGACCCTCTATGCTGTAAGTGAAGGACTCCCTGGGACCCCTTGATTTGCGGGACGATTGGGAGCCCTGGGCTTATGACCAGGGCCTCGGGAAATCACTGAGGAGAGGGGGAGGCTTGAACTTTGACAAAAGATAGAGCTAATTATCTCCCCTAGCTAAATGATCTCAGGCTACGAGGGGCAGAGATGTGAATGTTGCCGAATGAAAACTTTCTTCTGTGTGATCCAGTGCTGTGCCACACTCACAGTCAGTGTGTGTGTTTGTGGTGGTGGGCTTGTGAATTAATTCAATTCAATAATTGGCTCAGGTGGTGTGTTATCTGTTAACCCTTTCACCGCCAAAGTCGCATTTTAGCACTACAGTGATTTACCACCTATGTCACTAAAAGGCATCAAATTGGGGTCTATTATCCAAAGACCCTATTGTCTTAGTTTTGGGAAGTAAGGATAGACCTTATTTTATATCTGTCACAGAAGAATCCCCAACACTGCAGATGGATTTTGTTCTCTTCCCAGGTAAACTTAATGGAAATGTTTGGCTGAAATATGGCTGGCGGTG
>CM065713.1:24947754-24952754 GCA_017654935.2 Phymorhynchus buccinoides | reverse complement strand
AGGGAGTCTTATGGGAAGTCTCATTGAGGGAGGTTCCACTGAATATGCACAGGCAATGTGATACCGCGCACACATAATACTTCATGTATGCACACACACATGTATAATATGTGCACAGGTTCAACAGCGTAAATCATGTATGCACACCTCTTGGTTTGTATGCAGCATGCGCACGCACAAACATGCACGTGTGTGCGCGCACACGCACTCACACTCACGTGTAGTGGATTAGATGTTAAATGAAAGACACACACACACTCACAGTCACGGATCACACTCACACACTCAGAGTACTGAGACATATTCACACAGACAAAGTATGCATGCATGCATTGTCATATATAATACAAACTCACACATAGTGACATACATTACTGGTAATTATTACTACTGATTATATTAGTGATACTATAGTACTTAGCAAATGAGTTGTCAACTACCAAGCTGTTTTCATCGATTACTAGCATACATCATGTACACACTTCTCCGGAAAAATACCCATAACTCAAACTTGACAAAAAATGAGATTTTTGGACTTTGCAAGCCCGTTGTGAGAAACTAGCCCAGCAGCGACTTAATGTCCCTTTCGTGGTGCTGGGTCACATTTGTTAAGCTGGAATTTCATATGCGCTATTTTCGCGGGCTTTAACTCTTCTAGTTCTAGTACGGTACCATGTACTTTTTGGACGTTCTTGGTTGTCTGTTGCATCTCAACAAAGATATTCTAAAAGGGTAAGATGGATTACTTAAAAGCTCGGCGAACCGGGCTGATAGAGTTATCGTTAGTGCGGACAGTACACCATTCACAGTGGAGGCTATCCAAAAACTCGGACTGGAACTTGAACGGAGAATTCAACTGGCCTATCGATGTGTAAAATGTGTCACGTTTCAAAGGGACATAACCAGTGTTTCTGTCCTCACTACTCATATAGGGAAAAGAGACTTGGATGCTAACTTATCTTCCCCTATTGATAGGACATTCTAAGTTCAACCGACAAGAGGGAAGTAACTCCCGGATGTTTTTTCCCCTGTACAGTCTTTGTGCAAGACAGTGCATTGGTTTTTTTCCGAGTGCACATGCATTGCTTTAACGGCAGAAACGGTGACAAAAGCTCTAAGAACAGGCAAACACATGGCAGGGTGCTTGGTAGTGAACGTCTTTGCATTTGGTGGGGGTGTAGAGTGAAGTCGTGGGCAAATATTTTCGCCCATGGTGCTAGAAGAGTTGAGTTAAATCGCCTGCGACTTTTTGACAGCGACGAAAAAAAATGACTATTATCTAAACTTAACAAATTAGGAAACCACCTGATCGTTCGACCTCAGGCTGGATCATTTGATGTGAAAGGATCCTTGACCACTCCACATTGTTCCCCCCACCCACCCACCCCCTTCATCCCCCCCCCTGCCCCTCCCCCCCTGCCTTGACTACCCCCCCCCCCCCCTCATTTCTGCTCAGAATCCATTCCCTCGACCTTTTAGGGTTTACCAAACCTCATTTCTCCCTGGCAATTCTCTCTCTCTCTCTCTCTCTCTCTCTCTCTCTCTCTCTCTCTCTCTCTCTCTCTCTCTATCTATCTCTCTCTCTCTATCTCCCCCCCCCCCCCCCCCCCCCCCCCCCCCCTCTGTGTGTTTGCTTTTGTGATTGGCCAGCTTATGTATCATCCAGTTGCCTGGTCAGGGGATTAAGATTTCATAGTGTACTACTACAGCTGTGTGAGTGGAATGGTTGGATATCTTGTACAGTGGAACCTCCCTTATGAGACCTCCCATATAAGACCTACTTCTCTGAGACATTACTCTTCTTTTGAGTTGCCCTGGTGCTTTGCCCGTCGAAGGTTGAAAAATTATACCGAAATATTGCGCTATTTTATCAGTGTTTTTAAAAAAAATATTTTGTACTGACATTACTCTTCTTTGTAAGTATTAAGTTCACCTCCCTTATAAGACCCCTCCCTGATAAGACCTGATTTTGGATGATTTTTGAGGGTCTTATAAGGGAGGTTCCACTGTGCTTTACATCTCCACCCCCACCCTCAAATGTTCGCACCGAATGAACATTTCGACTGAGAAGCATTATTGTACCGTTCTGGGGGGGGGGGGGGGGTGGGGGGGGGGGGGGGGGGGGGGGGGGGGGGGGGGGGGGGAGGGGGGGGGGGGGGGTGGGGGGGGGGGGATGGTGGGGGGAGTGATATGGTTAGGATCAGCCTGGGAAGATTTTCATAAAACTGAAAGCTCAAAGCAGACTTTGAGATTGAGGGTCGTAAACATGGGGGGGGGGGGGGGGGGGGGGGTCTAAAATACATCTGTGCCTACCACAGCTGTATGAGTTGACTGACTGTTAGTGTTACCTATGGCTCCCCCCCCCCCCTCCCACCCTCACTTCACCCTGTTTCATGTTCCTTTCCTTGTGCACAGAAACACAGAGAGGTAGATAGATCTATACTTGGACACAAGTTCAACATGCATACATAAACATACACACATTTTGCACATGAAATATACACAAGCGACTTAGCGTGCATGCACACACACATGTATACATATGTACACACACACACACACACACACACACACACACACACACACACACACATACACACACACACACACACACACACACACACACGTACACACACACACACACACACACACACACGTACACACACACGTACACACACACACACGTACACACACACACGTACACACACACATATATACTTTGACACAACATGCATGTTTTATATGCATTTTGCACATGTATGAAATCACACACATGCACGCACGCACAAATGCACCACACACACACACAGTGACACATAGTGACATACACACACACACAACACAACACAGTACACACGTGTACACACACACACACACACACACACACGTGCATACACATGCACACACAGACGCACACACACGCACATGTGCATACACGCACACACACACATGTTCACTCATGCACACATACATGCACACAGTATGCATGCACGCACTCATGCACAATGCACACACATACACGTACACTCACACACAACACAACACACACAATTGATGGGGGTACTTTTATTCTTTCTTCCTCGGTCGCTCAGTCAGTTTCCTGTGATATGAACGCTGATGTGTCATGCTGCCGTTATGCACCTAACTACCATATATATATAGTTAGACCCAGCAAGTCCGTCTTCGGCTGGAGAAAATCTTTGCAAGAATTCTAGAATAAAACAAAGGCAGGAGAAATTGGACAGTATGTAAGGCAGAAAGATGATAAAGGGAAAAGGCAGAGTCAAAGAGAGACAGATTAGAGGAAGTTAACAAGCACAGAACTTCCAGAAGGTAGGGAAACTATTTGTACGAAAGATCCCCACGGGGAGAGACTCATTGTGGGGTTGGGGTCAGGGTCGTCCAGCTCCCCGTATGGAGGCATGAGGCATCCACCCACTGCCCGGTGGGGGGGGTACATCTTCTTCGATCGCTCAGACAGTTTCCTGTCAATTATGATCGCAGATGCGTCGTCATCATCATGCTGCCATTATCATTATGCGCATAACAAAGACAATAGTTAAGGCCCAGCAAGTCTGACTTCGGCTGGAGGAAATGTTTTTGAAAGTGTTTTGTGAAAAAAGGCAGGAGAATGAACCGGTTACTGGTTAGGCAGAAAGATAGTAGTAGATGACAGTAAGAAAACTAGGGAAAAGGCAGAGTCAAAGAGAGTGGCCTGTAGATTAGAGGAAGTTAACAAGCACAGAACTTCCAGAAGGTGGGGGAACTATTTATACAAAAGACCCTTCGGTATCCCCACGGTGTGTGTGTGTGTGTGTGTGTGTGTGTGTGTGTGTGTGTGTGTGTGCACTCTTAAACTGCAACTTTGCCGAAACTTTAAACTCTTAACCCCTTCGCTGCTGCCTACTACTTGCGCATGCGCCGCCGGTTTGCCGCACGATTTAAAACGCGGCAATATCGCTTCTTAGCGGAGACGTATATATATATACGCATGGGTGCTACTACCTTCCGTATAAACGGGAAATCCGTAAATTAAGTTTTCTGCTGAGACGGAAATTCTGTATTTTTAAAATTTTGTCAACCAAAAAAAAGTTGATCTGTTAACTGTGGTTGGGGGCATTTTGAATCTGGGTCTTCCAACCACCGGAAGTGAAAATACAACAACAAAAATGGCGGCCGAGTCATATTCACACATACTTATTTGAATTAAATTCAACATTATCAGCATGAATTTTGTGTCATGAAAGCTACAAACTTCACAGAAAGGTAAGTTACAAACAATTCACCAAATGATATTTATGATGTTAAACGTATGAATATGTTAAAAATGTTGCTTAGAAAAACTCAATTGAAAGTCATGTTTGGATCCACTGACATCGTATTTCACTTATGATCTAATTATAATGGATCTCAAACTGACAAAAACGACTGCATGTTTGAAGAACAAAAGAGAAGGCCGCACATCGAAGTGGCAATGGATTTTACTGGGGGGCCAGTGCCAGCCCCTAGATTCTCGCTCCTCTTTTTTATTCTCAGAATGTGGCAGGTCTGCCAATGACCCTAGGCTGATCCTAACCCTATCCCTTTCCTGAGAACGGCAAAATATTGCTTCTCACTCAGTCTCAGTAAGATATTTCATTGTTTTTCAATGCAGAAAATGTGTGTGTGTGTGTGCGTGTGTGTCTAGCCCTCTGGAATTTATTCTGCCCCTGGCCGCCCAGTCTGAAGTTGCCTCTGTGTAGGAAGTTGCCTCTGTGTATTCAATCCGCCCCAAACCGCCCCTAACTTGTCTCCCCCCCCCCTCCACACACACTCTGAGACCCCCTCTGATGGCATTTTCATCAGTTCTGGCTTGTTAATGTTATACACACACTATGAAGGAGCTTGTCACTTGCAGCACTTGAGCACTTGATGTGATAGTAACTGTATGGCGCTCTGTGTGCTTCAGAAGACAGATTTGACGCCCCCCCCCCCCCCCCCCCCCCCCGAAAATGTGTGAA
>CM065713.1:24927754-24942754 GCA_017654935.2 Phymorhynchus buccinoides | reverse complement strand
GGCAGAGGCATCCACTGTAAACACCCCCCCCCCCCCCCCCCCCCCCTCATGTCTACGACCCTCAATCTCAAAGTCATGATTTGTTGGCAATCTTGTACTTAAACACCCCACCCCCCTCTCCTCGTGTTTACGACCCTCGATTCTCAAAGTCATTATTTGTTGGCAATCTTGTACTTAGCTAACTCCCCCCCCCCCCCCCCCCCCCCCCCCCGGAATCTCAACGTCATTATTTGTTGACAATTTTGTACTTAACTAACCCCCCCACCCCCACCCCCGAGTGAGCCTTGAAGGCTTTGCCTCTTATTATTGAGAAAGGTACAGCAGTGACTTTATTTTTCATGTTTCTGTGTGTTTTCCCTAGAGCTGTGTGGCTCTCACTTTCCCACCCTCATGTGCGCATGTATGACCCCCCCCCCCCCCCCTCCACACACACACACACTGACAAACATGCATGCGTACATGCGGCGGTGCATGCTTGCATTGTTTTGTGCGCAAAAAGGTGCACACTTACTTTACAAACACACCATGCTTTCTCGCACATTTACGCACGTATACATGTAAAAAAGGCCTGTCTGACAGAGAGAGAGAGATACACACACAGCTCACACACACACACACACACACACACACACACACACACACACACACACACACACACACACACACACACACACTGTGAGTGTGACACACACTCTCCATCTCTCTCTCTTGACCTAATTAACTAATCTTAAAAGAATTTGGTTCTAAAGCTTGATCACTATTTGATAGGCTAATTATGTTACATGACTTTGGCCTTTCTAAGAGCCGGTGGCCTGAAGAAATTCAACTTTTGTTCATTGCTCTCTCTCTCTCTCTCTCTCTCTCTCTCTCTCTCTCTCTCTCTCTCTCTCTCTCTCTCTCTCTCTCTCTCTCTCTCTCTCTCTCTCTCTCTCGCACACACACAAACTTGTTTGGTTGTAAAACTTGCGTTCTCTCCCAACTAGGTTACTACTTGGCAGCAAGTCAACAATAATACAAATACTGCTGTCACTCAGTCACTTGTTTAAAATGCTTGGTGAATTGATTGATTATTTGGACCCACAGCTGTGCTTTCCGCAACTAATTCACAACTCTCTCTCTCTCTCTCTCTCTCTCTCTCTCTCTCTCTCTCTCTCTCTCTCTCTCTCTCTCTCTCTCTCTCTCTCTCTCTCTCTCTCTCTCTCTCAAGAACAGATTGGAAGAATAGGCACAAGTAGTTTGTAAAATAAAGTTGTTCAGTGTTCGGTGCTCTCTCTCTCTCTCTCTCTCTCTCTCTCTCTCTCTCTCTCTCTCTCTCTCTCTCTCTCTCTCTCTCTCTCAAGGACAGACTGGAAGAATAATCTTTATCCTTGTAAAATAAAGTTCTTCAGTGTCCCAACAGTCTCTCTCTCTCTCTCTCTCTCTCTCTCTCTCTCTCTCTCTCTCTCTCTCTCTCTCTCTCTCTCTCTCTCTCTCTCTCTCTCTCTCTCAAGGACAGACTGGAAGAATAATCTTTATCCTTGTAAAATAAAGTTCTTCAGTGTCCAGTGCTCTCTCTCTCTCTCTCTCTCTCTCTCTCTCTCTCTCTCTCTCTCTCTCTCTCTCTCTCTCTCTCTCTCTCTCTCTCTCTCTCTCTCTCTCTCTCTCTCTCTCTCTCTCTCACACACAAGGACAGATTGGAAGAATAAAGTTCTTCAGTGTCCAGTGCTCTCTCTCTCTCTCTCTCTCTCTCTCTCTCTCTCTCTCTCTCTCTCTCTCTCTCTCTCTCTCTCTCTCTCTCTCTCTCTCTCTCTCTCAAGGACAGATTAGAAGAATAGGCTTCGCCTAAAATCTTTATCCTTGTAAAATAAAGTATTTCAGTGTTCAGAGCTCTCTCTCTCTCTCCCTCCCTCCCTCCCTCCCTCCCTCCCTCCCTCCCTCTCTCTCTCCTCTCTCTCTCTCTCCTCTCTCTCTCTCTCTCTCTCTCTCTCTCTCTCTCTCTCTCTCTCTCTCTCTCTCTCTCTCTCTCTCTCTCTCTCTCTCTTCTTCTTCTTCTTCTTCTTCTTCTTCTTCTTCTTCTTCTTCTGCCGTTGAGTATCCACAATCATCAGTTTGATTTTATGATACTATATGCGGTCGAGGTCCGAAGTCGGGCATCAAAAAGAAACCAAAATGAAACAAAAACCTACTCTACAGTAACGAAGATGACCCAGCCAGTCGGGTCTCTCTCTCTCCCTCTCTCCTCCTCTCTCTCCGCCCCCCCCCCTCTCTCTCTCATTGCCTGCTAGGCAAGGCAAGAAATTTATTTCATACCCCATTTGGGCACAGAAATATAAAAACATACACACATAAATAAATTTCCAAGAATCAACCCAAGAGTGATGTCCAAAATCATTTCAAAGAAAACCCATACCATAATATTACAAATAATGTAATGTATTACTAAATTAAAAACAAAATGGGAAAAAGACATGATTGATAACATTTATCTGATAGAACCGTTAACAACTGTAATGAAGTGCTTTAGTTTGAGTAATATTTTCTTATTTTTTGTAGAGAACAAAGCTTTGAATTTATAAGCAATTAGGGCGAGTAAAAAAATACTTAGGGAAGTACCTTCTCCTGTCAGTGTCAAAGAAAGGACAAACAAATAAGTAGTGAAACTCATCTGCCACATCATGTACATTACATTTTTCACAAATTCTTTCATGTCTGGGTGTACACAGGCAAGTTATTGTTAGTAGTTCTGAATTTTAACACAGTAATCATATAGCTATATGGCAAGACTAAGTAATATGGGTCAACGCAACCTCATTCTACTGTTCCTTCTAATTATATATGTAGGCCCTAATGATCGCCTCAGCGCACAATAGTAGGCTATGAAATCCCATCCACCCTTCTACGCTCTACTTAAATTATTTCGTCCTAGTAGCAACAGTAATAGTGTGCGTGGGCACACAGAATGTGACACGCACGCACGCGTACGGACACGCACGCACGCACGCACACGCACGCACGCACGCACACGCACGCACGCACGCACACGCACACAAAACCCAAACCAACAACAATAACATACAATATTTATACGGCGCTGGGTCTTGACAGAAATCAAATCAAAGCGCATTAATATCATTCATAAGGCATTCAAGCAAAAACGCGAACACCCACACGTATGACATGTAAATGGTATACAGCAGAAACAGACCTAAAGGCAAGAGAGAGTGGAGTGGAGCCTCACACACACACACACACACGTACACACACACACACACACACTCTCTCTCTCTACTTGGCTATCTGCCAATCCTCAACTTCAAAGCGTTGTAACGCTAGACTACCAGCAAAATGTCGGTGTCTCCTCCCCCCAATCTCCACGCCCCCCCCCCCCCCCCCCCCCAATCCTGTCCACTGCGCATTATTTTAGACTTTCTTTCCACTACTATATGCTGAGCTGAATCAGTGACACACTGCTATTCGCCATTGAAAGCTTGTCAGATAATATGACAGAGTATAGGAAAACCAGGCTAAAGTCGGAAATTATCACTTTTGACGTTTTAAATATAATATGAAAGTTTAAATGGTAAAGGTAAAGATGTGCCACCCCCCATGCATTTCTCGGTTAATTGTATTTTTCTGTTTTTGCCTTTCTTACCATACATAAAGCTGTATTTTAGGAACATTTTTAGCTAATTACCTTTTTGGAATACTAACCCTAACCCTAACCCTACCCCTAAACCTAAGCCTACCCCCCACTATGTACTGCAGTACACCGCGATTTGTCTCAGTTGTGGTTCGTTGCGTTTTTCCGTCTTATACGGTGGGGGGTAGGGTTAGGGTTAGGGCTAGGGTTAGGGTTAGTATTCCAAAAAGGTTATTAGCTAAAAATGTTCCTAAAATACAGCTTTATGTATGGAAAGAAAGGCAATAACGGAAAAATACAATTAACCGAGATACCGTTTAAATTCTACAGACTGAAAAGCAAAAAACAGAATTGATCTATCTGGCATAGTCTTTTTTGTATAATTTTTTAAAGTTGACAAAATACACAGAATCAAGTAGGGGAAGACGGGGTAAAAAGCGCATGGGCGGGTAAGAAGCCCACCCCAATTATCTCATGAAATAAAGAAAATGTCAGTCAAATTTGCCCATGAGACGAATGCTAGACATTAACGCTCGTCTCATGGGCAAAATGAGACTGAAATTTGCTTCATTTCATGAGATAATTGGGGTGGGTTTCTTACCCGCCCATGCGCTTTTTACCCCGTCTTCCCCTATTAATGGAGATTCCACTGTACCATGAATGTTGTTTTAGTACACAGTAATGGAAAATCTTTGTACGTGGAGTTCGTGGCAAAGCGCTAGTTAACGCACGCACACACACACGCACGCACACGTGCGCACGCACACGCACACGCACACACACACACACACACACACACACACACCGTGGGGATACCGGGGGGAGGGGTGTGTGTGTGTGTGTCTTCTGTACAAATGGTCACTCTGGTCGCCTAGTCAGTTATAGAGGCGGGGAGCCACCAAAACTGAACTGAACCAAAGACTGTACAGGGGAAGATAAACATCCGGTCTCTTTTCCCTATATGAGTAGTGAGGACAGAAACACTGGTTATGTCCCTTTGAAACGTGACACATTTTACACATCGATAGGCCAGTTGAATTCTCCGTTCAAGTTCCAGTCCGAGTTTTTGGATAGCCTGCACTGTGAATAGTGTACACGTCCGCACTAACGATGACTCTATCAGCCCGGTTCGCCGAGCTTTTAAGTAATCCATCTTACCCTTTTAGAATATCTTTGACTGAACTGAACTCTGGCGACTAAACTGATCACCTTCAATAGACGATTTTCTGAAGAAAAAATAGGGTAAAGCACTTAGTGAAAATTAGAGTTCATTACCTTGACTTCCTCGGTCAAAACCATAGCAACAATGGCGGCATGGCGGCGAAGCTTGAAACCGCAGGATGCGAGTCAGCGACTTGCAAACATCCACAAACTGATAAAACTTGCAAAATGTGACGTGCAAATATAAATGACATCAAATTTAGACTGACGCACGGTGTTGTAAGTGATGTAGGCCTAAGTCTACTCAAACACACGAGGCGAGAACTGGGGATCTACGTGATGGTAGAGGAGCTTTCCCCGTTTGACCGATTGAATTAGGCAAGATCACTCCCACGCACCATGAAATTACTCCCCTTAACATTATTTCCGAACAATTCCTATTGACAAACGGCCGGCACGCTTCAGTGAGAAAGATGAATGGGGATTAGATTATTGGACCAATTAGAAAGGGACCCTGACTGACCAGTGCTCATTATCCTTCCATTAGCTCGCGGAGCAGATGGAGTATCCCTGGATCGAGTTTCTTTAGACGACGGTCGCCGCGCGAATAACTGTTGCGCCAAAGGGGGTCTTAAGAAACACTTTATAAAACGTTTGCGGAAGAATATATTACAAGCTCTTGTCTGATTGGTCCCCCCAAAAGTATTATTTTAACCAAGCTTTAGTGGATCATCAACCAATCAACAACAAGAAATGTATTACCCCCCCCCCTCCTACAAGTCACGTGATAGTTCCGGATAGTTCGCCGCTTGCTCGGTGTTTGGGAAGAACCAAACGTCACGCGAACTATCGGCAAACGAAGGGTGTTTTTTTCTTAGACCGTTTTTGCCGATTTAAGCGAGCGCAACGTAACGTTAGCCCTTGTGAAACGGCCCCCCATAATATGTTTAATTTTCTGCGAGGAGCGTGCGTGAGCGTTAATCTCATGGGCGGCGAGAAGAGGCGTAGTTTTGCAAATCGATCGTCTGCTGAAATTAAGCTCAATGGATGAAAGATCGACTAGACTTGAGGGCTCGAGCAGTGAATTGAATTGAATTGAATTGAATTGAATGCCCGAGGAGAACAACAAACGTCTGTTGCTGCTGGTTATTAGTTCTTTAAATAACTCCTTGACCAGTAAGAGATCGTAAAATGGAATAGTAGGAGTTGGATAGAGTTATGACGGCTTCATTGGCTGCAAATTGACGACGAATGCTGGACTAGAAATTGGTTTTTTTCTGGAAAATTATGTCCTAAATGCGTGTGATAATTGGACAAAGGTTGAATTTAGACGGTCTCGTGTTTTTTTCGTGCCTTGAAAATAGCCTCCAACATGTTTTTAACCCTATCAAAACTGTCCTTGGACCTATTCCCAACCGGAGCAACTGAGAAAAAAAAGAAGAAAGAACCGAGAAATGGAATGGGTGGGGTTATAGCACATGATTGCCCAAAACGGTGGGTCTTATTGACAGCTCAACTTTTGGATAAAAAGTTGAGATATCAGATACACACTCACAACAAAGGAAATAGCTCCGATTTTTTTTTATTGCACTGCACAAAAGAAAAAGCTTCAACCCCTCTCAGTGGCCTCCACGCACCCCGTCCAAAATGGCTTCTCTCTCCGGCAACTCCGCCAAAGAGGAATCACCGTTTTGACGATTTGATTTCTAGGAAACCAGAGCAAAGTGAGTATTTTCCGATCCTTGAAAAGGCTGTCTTTCTGGTGACCTCGACGTGTTTCTTGCAAGAACTCATCCGTCAGGGTGCCCCTTTAATTAAGACAACAATACGTTTATGTGCGTATTGGCCTCCTTTGTTCATGACATCTCCGCCTTCTCCAATGTCCCTCATTTCCGGACCCCCCCCCCTTCTGCAGTTTATTGAACTCTTCTTCCCTGTCTAACGGTGTCGAGAGAGAGAATGGAGTTGGGTGAGGGGAACGAAAAAGTTGTATATGAATGGGAGTGAAAAGAGTATTGCTTTGTTATACGGAACGGAAATGTGTAGGTGGACTATGATTGCTTGCAATGGGTGTCACGAGTTCTCGTTATCTGCTCGTTTGCGCTCTGTTCCTGGCTATATATGCAAAAAGCGCGACTCTCTGAATATTCCCATTTGCGCGACCGTACGAAAAGAGCGAATGTCACTGACAGAAAGAGCGAATGTCACTGACAGAAAGCGAGAGGGTCGTTGAGGATTGGGATGGGGCAAGAAGTACCTTACAAGAAAAACTGTCTGTTACTTTCTTACTATCCCTAACCCTATCCCGAACCTATCCCGAACCTATCCCTATCCCTAACTTTCTGAGTTTTATGCGACTCTCTGAAATTCGCTCTTTTTGTCATTACTGTTCGCTCTTTTCGGCATCTTGTAGTTCGCGCATTTCGTATCGCGATTTTCGAAAAGTCGCGCTTTTCGAATGCTCCGCTGTTCCTCTTCTTCCTCATCTCTCTCTCTCTCTCTCTCTCTCTCTCTCTCTCTCTCTCTCTCTCTCTCTCTCTCTCTCTCTCTCTCTCTCTCTCTCTGTGTGTGTGTGTGTGCCCCCAATTGGTAAATTCCCACTCGACCTTTCTATTCCTCTTAATATCGACTTCTGCCTTTTTACCTTAGTTCAAGACCAACGTTTCTGCATTCTCCTGCAGACTTTGATCCCTCGATGCGTTGCCACAATCACAATCAGCAGAGGTTGAATCTGTTGCCATAAGAGTGAAAAGAGTAAAAGTGTTGTTTGCTTTACGCTTAGTACGTAGGGGGGGTTCCAACTAAACAGTTGATTTGTGTTGAAGACTTGCTGCCCAGATGATCAGCTCAATGAGATTGGTAGGGGGAGGGGGTTGTCGATACATGTCAATGCCTGCTTTGCTTGTCCATGGTTGCTGGTTGCTAACCCCTCTCCCAAAGGCCGTCTTCAGGACCACCGGGCAGCCTTCTCCATACCAGGATGCCGGTGTCGTCGACACACGGGCGGGAGACACACTTCCAGTCGAACAGTCTCTGCAGGCAGATGTGATTCTTCCCAGTAGAGGACCTCACACCTCCCTTGTACCTGGATACTGGGCATCGGCAGCTGCACAGATCATGCAAGTCATCGTACGTCGCCCCATCCGCAAGCCAAGTCAGCCAACACCTATGGTGAGGGAGAATGACTGCGCCGCCCTTTCTGCTGCCTGCCACTCAGCAGAACTTCAAGTGTCGTCTGCCACCCGTACACTCGGACGTTACAATCTGTTTAGCGTCCTCCGGTCTGGAACAGACACATATGGGACATTAGTAGATATAAAGATGGTGGGAACGATCCTGGAGGCAATGCCCGGAGGCAGTGCAACACCAGTAAAGTCCCGTTTTTTTAGCAATACAGATATAAATCGAGTATAACATAAGGTTGAAAAAATGGTGTTTTACGTCCTCTCGGTCTGGAACAGACACATTGTAGATACAAAGATGGTGGGAACAATACTGGAGGCAATGCCCGGAGGCAGTGCAACACCAGTAAAGTCCCGATTTTTCAAAACAATACAGATAGGTGTAGCAGTAACCACGCCTCGGTTAAACCTCATCGGCTATGGTACCGCCACAACCATGAATAATCGATGAACGTGTATGAATAAGGTTGTAGGGGAAGACGGGGTAAAAAGCCCATGGGCGGGTAAGAAGCCCATGCCAATTATCTCATGAAATGAAGCAAATTTCAGTCACATTTTGCCCATGAGACGAGTGTTAATGTTTAGCATTCGTCTCATGGGCAAATTTGACTGAAATTTTCTTTATTTCATGAGATAATTGGCATGGGCTTCTTACCCGCCCATGGGCTTTTTACCCCGTCTTACCCTACAGAAAGTCTGGCTTTAGTACTGCCAAAACTAGACCCCCCCCCCCCCCCCCCCCCCTCTCCCTCCCGTAATCGATCAAGTGGCAAGTCGGAAGCGACCGACAACAGACAATCGTACAGTTTATTTTGGTTTCAACTTGTGTACTAGTTTGTACGTACCGTAGCATACAGTCTTCAGCCGATAGTCATTAGCGGGTGATGATGCTGACGACAAACCGGTGTGGCGTTCTCAAAATGGATTTGTTCTCAACATGTCTGCGCTTGTGCGAAGTTAGGGATAGGTTTAGGGTTAGGGGTAAAGGTAAAGATGTGCCACCCCCTGCATTTCTTGGTTAATTGTATTTTTCCGTTTTTGCCTTTCTTACCAAACATAAAGCTGTATTTGATGAACCTTTTCAGCTAGACGGGAAAACGTAATGAACCACGACTGTGACAAATGCCGCGGTGTACTGCACTACATAGGGGTGGGGTGGGGTGGGGTGGGGGGGGGGGGGGGGGGGGTGTCCATTAGATAATGGCCTTTATCATGACTGCAATTAATTATTGAACAAAGATAATTAGCTGAAAATGTTCATAAAATACAGCTTCATGTTTGGTAAGAAAGGCAAAAACGGAAAAATGGAATTAACAGAGATATGTGTGGGGGGGGGGGGGGGGGGGGGGGTGGGGTGTGATGGTAGCCTACGTCATGATCGATTTCGCACATGCGCAGACATGTTGAGAACAAATCCATTTTGAGAATGCCACACACCGGCTTTGTGTCCTTGGCAGATTAACACGACATAGTAGTTAGTGTGGCGGGCCGCGGGTGTACGGCGTAAATGCCAAGACGGAGAAACTGACATCGATCTGTTTCAAATGATATAACATCAGTTGACAGTCGGGGGCCCCGAAACCAGGATGATCAAAACCAATGCGCTCGCGAAGGTGCGATTTTTAAAATATATTTTTAGGCCCGAGGGTATGCTGTTAATACAACAGCTTCTGTGTTTTCGACGGAGGTACCCCGAATAAACATTTATAAAGGTGAAGTGCCCTAGGTGTGCCCGTGCCCCCCCCCCCCCCCCCCCCCCCCCCCCCCCCCCCCCCCCCCCCTCTCTTGCATTTCTCAGCTCTCCCCGCATTTTCCCACTTGTCTTTCTTACCAAACATTAAGGCTGTATCTTATCAACTTTTTGAGCTTTGTTGAATAATTAATCGCAGTCATGATAAAGGCCATTATCTAATAGGGATCCCCCCCCCCCCCCCCCCCATATGTAGTGCAGTACACACAACAGCCGCGGAGCATTTGGTCACAGTCCTGGTTCGTTGCGTTTTTTCCGTCTTGCCTTTATCTTCTACTATTATTGAATGCATAATTATGATGTTTAATTATGTAAATGGATGAAGATTAGCGTTAACAATAGGGGAAGACGGGGTAAAAAGCGCATGGGCGGGTAAGAAGCCCACCCCAATTATCTCATGAAATGAAGCAAATTTCAGTCTCATTTTGCCCATGAGACGAGCGTTAATGTCTAGCATTCGTCTCATGGGCAAATTTGACTGCAATTTTCTTTATTTCATGAGATAATTGGGGTGGGCTTCTTACCCGCCCATGCGCTTTTTACCCCGTCTTCCCCTAGTGCAGTACACACAACAGCCGCGGAGCGTTGGTCACAGTCCTGTTTCGTTGCGTTGTTCCCGTCTTGCCTTTATCTTCTACTATTATTGAATGAATATAATGTTTAATTATGTAAATGAATGAAAATTAGCGTTAAATATAGCAAACGATAGAGGTTGAAGCGCTCAATCTGCAATAAGAAAGGGCAACTCTGAAAACCCCCGGAAAGAACCGAGAAATGGAGAAGGGATGTGTGTGTGTGTGTGTGTGTGTGTGTGTGTGTATTTTCACCTTTACCCAACCCAGCATTCAAAACAACAGTCCAATCTGATCATCACAGCCTGAATGAAATGTTATTGCTAGTCGGTTGGAATTCAAGTGGAGGTTGACCCACATTGGTGCATGCAGATGGTATTATTATGCATTTGTACTCATGAGCAGGGTCCCTATGAGGACGCATATTTTCCGTAGATCCCCCTGAATTTACAGTGACAGAATAATCAGCAAATGATTGTGGTCGCTTGAAGGAAGGGCCCCAACACTCGCTGGCACACTAGATTGTTTATTGTAGCCTGTCACAGTCGATGATTAGTCCCCGAGCCGAAGGTTCGGGGAGCTATTGTTTCTGTCTGATCCGTCCGTGCCTCCGGCGTGCCTCCGGCGTGCCTCCGGCGTGCCTCCGTCCGGCTATTCGTCCGTTTTTCTCAAAAACTATTCAGTCTATCATCATCAAATTTGGTATACTAGTTTGCCAAGATGCAAGCTATCCACTGATGTATTTAGTTTTACATTAAGGTCAAGGTCGCGCCAGTTACGGGGTTCAAACCCCAAAACACATAATCGCTAATATCTCGCGAAGTTTTGCATGTATTTCAATGCAGTTTTTTTTCTCACAACATTTCTTGATGAATGGTCTATAACACAGTTGTCATGAATTTTTCTGTGCGCGCGTGTGCGCATGATCGCGCGCGCTTAAATCACGGGTCCGAACCCTAAGGCTATATATCAAAAACTATTCGGTTTTGTGCTGTTTTGATGCGTTTTTATGTAGTTACGTGCTGTTTTGATGCGTTTTTATGTATGTGTACAGCCGACACATTCCGATTTCGGAGTAGCTCGGTGATGCTACGAGGGGACTTTGCAGCCGCCCGGCGTTGCACTTGTTGTTTATTGTAGCCTATCGCAGTCGATGTTAACAAAATACAGTCTTGCGACCTTAGATGTGATGTAATGTCACAAAAACGCGTTATGCTCGGTGTCCATGATGTGTTCTACCCAGGACCCAGCATGTTTGACAATCGTGTGAAAGGTAGCACACGCCTTGTTGCTTTTGACTTGCTGACAGGTTATGCACACAAGCAGGCCTGCTTCGTTTGGTCTCCCCCTCCCCCAAGACCCAAACAACATGGGCGACAGCGGACCAAAATGCGTACACAACGCACAGCCAGTCGGTGCGAATGACATGGCAGCAGGTGTGAGAAAAACACAGAATGAAGCAAAACAGATGCTTTGTGTTAGCCAGCACACGAGATGTACACCCAGCCTTAGGAGGAGGCCTAGGGCACGTCGACCTTAAGTCTCCCCTCTACATTCTCTCACTCACACACACACACACAGAGCACACACGCACACACACGCACGCACACACGCACGCACGCACGCGCGCGCGCGCAAACACACACATACACACACACACACGCGCACGCGCGCACACACACAACACACACACACGCACACAGAGCACGCACACACACACACACACACACACACACACTGTGACACACAGACACCCACCCACACCCACCCATACACACAGATCCGATTCAACTCACATCCTGTTATTATTTTTACAAACCTGTCATCTATGGCACTGATGTGTGAATGTGCGTATTTGTCATACCACGCAGACGACGACTAAAATCAGTTGGCCTATCTAATCAGTCTACCAACCTCTATTGCCCCCCCCCCCCCCCCCCCCGCTCTCACCCCCTCCCTTATGTGTACACGTGTCACTTTAAAGAGAAAAGAAACAATATGTGGCATGCTGCACAGAGCTGCCAACTGTTAGGAGTTTTTCAGGAATGTCCAGATTTCTGAAGTCTGTCAGGAAAATCCAAAAAACTATTTGATTTCCCTGAATTTGACACTAATTTTTAAGGAAAGATGGGAATACTGAAGGATTTTCTTCTTAGTTTTGCAGTTGAACTTTAAAAGTAGGAGCGGTAAAGGTAAAGATGTGCCACCCCCCATGCATTTCTCGGTTAATTCTATTTTTCAGTTTTTGCCTTTCTTACCATACATAAAGCTGTATTTTAGGAACATTTTCAGCTAATAACCTTTTTGGAATACTAACCCTAGCCCTAAACCTACCCCCCACTATGTACTGCAGTACACCGCGATTTGTCACAGTTGTGGTTCGTTGCGTTTTCCCGTCTTATAGGGTGGGGGGTAGGGTTAGCTTTAGGGCTAGGGTTAGGGCTAGGGTTAGTATTCCAAAAAGGTTATTAGCTAAAAATGTTCCTAAAATACAGCTTTATGTAGGTAGGATTTTTCATAAATGTTTTTTTGTAGACTTTTTTTTTTAATGTACAAGATATTGATTCAAATTTGATACTTTTATTTATCAAAGTGTAGTTTTAAAAACAACCACACGAAGAGTCCATTTTTGCAGCTTAATTTCATAGAAAACCTTCAGCTTCAGGGACCTTGCCCTCACACCCCCACCATGGGCGTTGCTCCTGGATCGTACCGGGGGGCTAGTATGCTAGTCTCCCCCCCCCCCCCCCCCCCCCAAACTCTTGTGGGTTAGTCTTACGGCAAACTTGTATTTTAGCTCCTCCCTCCCCAATCTTACTCCAAAGGACGCAAATTTCATTTCCCCAACAAGGCAAGGTAATTTCCCCTTGCCACTGATAATGCATGCGGTTCACGCGAGGTCAAGGCTCGTCACATTGCGTTAGCGAGTGTGTTGGCACAATAGGGACAGGTCGTGTGTACGTTAGTTGGCTTCAAACAGGGTGTGGTCTGCATAATTATATAGTATCTGTCTCCATTAGTCCTCTGTCTTATGCATCTGCATCGTTAAAAATTCGGGACTTTCCTGGAGTTGCACTGCCTCCGGGCATTGCCTCCAGGATCGTTCCCACCATCTTTATATCTACTAATGTCCCATATGTGTCTGTTCCAGACCGGAGGACTTTAAACAGATTTTCATTCATTCCTCTGTCTTTAGTCGTAATGAGAGAGAGAGAGAGAGAGAGAGAGAGAGAGAGAGAGAGAGAGAGAGAGAGAGAGAGAGAGAGAGAGAGAGAGAGAGAGAGGGAGGGACAGGAGGGAGAGAGAGAGAGAGAGAGAGAGAGAGAGAGAGAGAGAGAGAATACGTGTACGAATATGAATGTTTAATCAGATCAAGGCCTCGGCCCCACACTGGTGGAGCTCACAAAATACAAACTTCCAAAGTAGGGGAGAGAGAGAGAGAGAGAGAGAGAGAGAGAGAGAGGTTAAACGCTATGTTCTGCTAATCAATACGTCCCTGCCTCTCACTGTCTCAGTAAAAATAACATCCCCGGACCGGGTACAGATAGATATGGGACATTTATCTTCTTCTTCTTCGATTGCTCAGACAGTTTCTGTCAATTATGAGCGCAGATGCGTCATGCTACCGTTATGCGCCTAAGAAAGAAATAATTAGGCCCAGCATGTTCGACTTCGGGAGGAGGAAATGTTTTTGAAAGTGTTGAAAAAAAAGGCTAGGAGAATGGACCGGTAAGGCAGAAAGATACTAAGTAGATGACAGCAAGCAAAGGGAAAAGGCAGAGTCAAAGAGAGTGACAAATTAGAGGAAGTTACAAGCACAGAACTTACAAGAAAATGACGTTTTACGTCCTCTCGGTCATAGACACATATGGGACATTTGTAAATACAAAGATGTTGGGAACAATCCTGGCTGCAATGCCCGGAGGCAGTGCAACACCAGTAAAGTCCCGAGTTTTTAACAATATAGATAGGTGTAGCGGTAACCACGAGTTAAACCTCATCGGCTATGGTACCGCCACATGTTGTCTTGGAGCACATAACTTCCAGGTGGGGTAACTATTTATATAAAAGACCCCCAGTATTCCCACAGGGAGGGGGGGGGGGGGGATTTATCATGTAAAGATAGTGGGTTGATCCTGGAGGTACTGCAATACCGGGGAAGACTCCCATACCCTGCCTCCCAGGCCAACTGAAATAGGTGGGTTTTTTTTGGCTGTCCCATCTTCTGGGCCGTACAGTGGCCGTTCATTCCATTCTGACTGACACGAGAAACAGGATCAACAAGCAAGCCCCCCCACTCCATCATGAACCCAACAACGGCTCATTAACATTTTTATTTGCTGCCAACTTTCCCCCGTCCACGCTTCCTCTAGTATGCGTTATACTTACTACTCTGCTACTGTGAGCTTCTTTACACACTCTCTCTGCTGTGAGTGAAGTGACAAGTTGGCCTAGACGACTTCATTATGAGGACTCCACTGCGCTGCATACCGCGCGTGAAACGTCAGTGCTAAAAAATGTCGCTGTTGTCGGCTAGTCTAAAATACCGGTAGCTTAGCCCACTCGGTTGGGATACAGTTATTCATTAAAAAAAACCCACCCAAAAAAACTATCGATTTGTGTCGTAATCCAACCGAGACTGCGCTTCTGCCAGACGAGAGACGGGGAGAGGAGCAAGCCGATTGGCTGACGGAGAAATTTGCATGTCGCGTGACC
>CM065713.1:24887754-24912754 GCA_017654935.2 Phymorhynchus buccinoides | reverse complement strand
AAAAACCTTGAATTCAGGGTCTGTTATCCAATGATTTTTGTGTGTCTTGATTTGGGGTGTTAAGGATAGGCCTTTTTTTTAAACATGTAGTAAAGAAATCGCCAATATTTCAGACAAAATATTTTCTTTACCTATGTAAGTTTATTGGATAATTTTGGCTGAGAAATGGCTGGCGGCGAAAGGGTTAATATGTCGCCGTTTCTCCCATTGAAGCAAAGCAACACAGGCGCACACTCAGACCTGCCAGTCTTGCTCCGATTTGAGAGGAGCAGCTCAGATATGTTGAGCATTGCTCCTAGCTCCTCTTGCAACCTCCCCAGCTCCTATATTTTAAAATCTGTCTTGCATACATGTTCCACTCAATTTCACAACAAAGAGCATGCATTCAAAGCACCAGCTAATGGACATCTAAGGGTCAGCATGAGACAGTGAGGGGCTACGCGAAGCATAGGCCTATCTCAGGCTAAATGACCAACAAATATTGTAGATTGGTCAATATTTCTTTCTCTAAAATGGATCTCAAATTGATATTGGTCAATATTTCTTACTCTAAAATGGATCTCAAACTGACAAAAACGACTGCATGTTTGAAGAACAAAAGAGAAGGCCGCACATTTCGAAGTGGCAATGGATTTTACTGGGGGGCCTGTGCCAGCCCCTAGATTCTCGCTCCTCTTTTTTATTCTCAGAATGTGGCAGGTCTGAAGTCACACTCGATAATAATGATTACTCCCCTCTTGTCGGTCGAGATGCAACGGACAACCAAGAATGTCAAAAAAACAAAAATGGCCCCCCCCCCCCCCACCTGCGTGCGCATCTCGACCCTTCCAACGGAAGTGTCGCCATCTTAGTCCTTATTTGTGTGTAAACAGCATCGATCTGGCATTTTTCAAAGTTACTGACTAAGATGGCGGTCTCCCATAATATGGCGCGCTCCTTGTGGCCGGATATGACGACACGTGGGTACAAGCCATACATGGCGGCAGAAGAGTGGATCGGGAGGTTACAGACACTCGGTAGTCCAGATATGAAGGCGAACAAAATCGGAGAAAACTTTTTTGGGGGGTCACTCACATCTTACAGGGAGTGTTAGTAGGGAGGGTCTTAATAGGGAGGGTCTTAATAGGGAGGGTCTTAATAGGGAGGGTCTTAGTAGGGAGGGTCTTGATAGGGAGGGTCTTGATAGGGAGGGTCTTTATAGGGAGGGTCTTAATAGGGAGGGTCTTGATAGGGAGGGTCTTGATAGGGAGGGTCTTGATAGGGAGGGTCTTGATAGGGAGGGTCTTGATAGGGAGGGTCTTAATAGGGAGGGTCTTGATAGGGAGGGTCTTGATAGGGAGGGTCTTGATAGGGAGGGTCTTGATAGGGAGGGTCTTGATAGGGAGGGTCTTGATAGGGAGGGTCTTGATAGGGAGGGTCTTGATAGGGAGGGTCTTTATAGGGAGGGTCTTAATAGGGAGGGTCTTGATAGGGAGGGTCTTGATAGGGAGGGTCTTGATAGGGAGGGTCTTAATAGGGAGGTTTCACTGTAGCAGACCTGTGTGCTCTACTCTTTTCGAGTAGTATTCTACTCAATTTGGACCTCTACTACTCTTCGAAATTGATAATGATGCTCTAACTACTCATTTTCAGGGACGATTATTTGATGGTTTAATGAATAAAACTACACATTTCGCACCAAAACTACTCATTTCAGCTACCCAGACTACTCAAGACTTGTGTAGGGGGTAAACGAGTCTGCTGTAGTAGAAGAAGTAGTAGTAGTAGTAGTAGTAGTAGTAGTAGTAGTAGTACTACACTGTAGTAGTAATAAATAATAATAATGAATGTTTGTTGCGCTCTTTCTCCGAAGAGCTCAGTAAATTTGAGATAATAAAACAATAAAACAATCAATATATAGATATTAAGTCCAATACTACGCACAAAACATGCGCGTGCGCACACACACGCACACACACACACACACGCACGCACGCGTAGTAGTAGTAGTAAGTGTAGCAGTATTGGTAATAGCATTAGTACTCACGTACCCATATTGTTAATAGCATTAGTACTCAAGTACCCATAGTAGTAGTAATATAAGTAGTAGCATTAATTGTACCAGTAGTACACACACAATCACATACACACACACACACAGATACACAGACACACACACACAGTGATAGACACATACACACACACACACACACACACACACACACACACACACACACACACACACACACACACACACATACACACACTCTCTCTCTCTCACACACACACACATACACACACCACACACATACACACACACACACACACACACACACACACACACACACACACACACACACACACACACACACACACACACACACAACAACAACAACAACAACAACAACAACAACAACAACAACAACAACAACAACAACAACAACTGCTCTGATGAAAAAATAAAGATGACCCATTTGATGGGGGAAGACAATGCTATTCAACTAATCCCAATCGAAGTAAGAAGCGATGTCCCATATGTGACCTAACACGAAAGGGACATTAAGTGTCAAATTGACCCTACGGAGAAAATTACACATTTGAAAACTTCAGGCAATTTTCTTTCCAATGATACAAGAACCATTCTTGTATCTTTTTCCGTTCCAGAATTATGAGCATTTAAAGTTAGTAGGGTGAGTGTTGGCCATTTCGAAAAAAACCACAGTCTAAAGTCTAGCCTAGCTGAAGAAAATGCATTGACGTACTGGTCTTAAAACACTTTGTAAGACCATTTCGAGACCATATTAACCCTTTCGCCGCCAGCCATTTTTCAGCCAAAAAATACCCTTAAACTTAAATGGGTAGAGAAAAAATAAATATCTTCAATATTGGGAATTCCTCTGTGACATGTATAACATTACGCCTATTCTTACCTCCCAAGATAGGAAAATAGGGTCTTCGGATTACAGGCCCTGATTTGATGCCTTTTAGTGACATGGGTGTTAAACCATTGTGGTGCATAAATGCGACATTGGCGCTGACAGGCTTAAAGATTATCTTTTATGCATATGAAAGATAAGATGTTAGAGAACTCAAAAATACTCATAACTCAAAATTGACAAAAAACAAGATTTTTGACTTTGCAAACCTGTTGTGAGAAACTGGTCCAGTGACTTAATGTCCCTTTCGTGGTGCAGGGTTACATAATGTGTCCTAAAGGCCTTAGCGTCAGACGCTTTATTTCGGGTTCGAGCAAGTCTGCCCTTTTTTTTCTTCAATCAGAGTTATGGTCCTTCCGTCCGTTGTGATTGGCTAGTTTCACGATCTCTGCGATCTTGAGCATCAAAATTAGAGCCGGTTCTATTCTCGAGCAACAACAAATCGCGCAGCTACGCATCAAAAATCCTGCCGCGCCGCGAATCTCTCACACGCAAGCGGCGCATCAAACTGCGCCTTGCAGCAAAAAATCGCCGCGATCTCGAGATCTTGACGCTAGTGTGCGAAGCCCTTTAGGGGCCTAGAGGACGATAAACCTTATATTTGTTGCTATTCAACTAAAAAATGAAAAACAAAAATCAGACAAAGAAAACTAATTACCATAATTTTCGGACTATAAGGCGATATTTTTTTCTCCAATTTCGACCTATGCGCCTAATAAACGCGGGCGCCCTATTAGTGAACAAAATCGTGAGAAGAGAGGCAACGATTGCCGTGCTCAGTACGGTCTACTGTGAGTCACAACATCGAAAGTGGTCACGAGTCGCCGATACTCACGTTAAAATGCTTCAAAATCCCTATTGTCATCCGAGATACTGTCCAACAGATGCCACAACCCTTCATTGGATGTAAAAAGCATCGTTGTAGAGCTTAAAATGACATAATTCTACCAGTTTTCGCGAAGAAAAGTCCAAACACAACAACCGGAAGTCGCAAAAATGGAAGTTTCGATTATTTGAGAAGGGAGCCAACTCTCGTTTATGACAGCAGTAATGGCGGTGGGTAAGCGTTTACAGGACGTGTAGGGGCTTCAAACTTCGACTTTGTTGTTGTTGCGAGGTGTGTATCGCCTTTTGCTTTATTTTTTTTCTCAGATTTTTCTTGAAAATGGCCCTATTCGCCTTGCGCACAGCAGCGCCTAATGGTCTGAAAAATACAGTGGAACATCCCGTATAAGACCTTCACAAATCATCCAAATTGAGGTCTGATAAGGGAGGTAATTTTGATACTTACAAAGAAGGGCAATGTCTTAGAAAAGTAGGTCTTATATGGGAGGGAGTTTTACAATGGGAGGTTCCACTGTAGAATTCTGAGAGATCGCTCAAGACAGTAAAAATAAAACGGGGAATGTGTGAGTAGGTCTCCGCTTTTTGCAGGTTTGCGGCTGGAAGAGGAAGCTTACGACCCCGACGACGACGACGTCTTTGAGCCGGTGGCCGAGGCAGCGACGCCGCCCAAGAAGAGCGCCAAGGCGCCGGTGAAAAGACGCTCGCAGTCGCTGAGCGCCCTGAAGGACAAAGAAGAGAACAAGGCCTTGAGGAAGGTAAGGGATCGGGGATCGTCGGTTGGTGTGATTTTTTTGTTCTGGCTCCCCTTGGGGATACCGGGGGGGGGGGGGTGTCTTTCGTAAAAATAGTTCCCCCACCTTCTGGAAGTTCTGTGCTTGTAACTTCCTCTAATCTGCCACTCTCTTTGACTCTGCCCTTTTCCCTTTGCTTTCTGTCATCTGCTATCTTTCTGACTTGTTGGCGCCCCATTCTCCTGCCTTTAAAAAAAAAAAATCTTCCAAATAATTTTTCTCCTTTGATCTCCTCCGAAATCGGAATGTGTCGGCTGTATGCAGCGGGGAGACCAGTGAAAACTGGAAACCGGACACATATGTACCTTACCGATTATGGCCATATGGCCTGGGAACGCAGAAGAAGAAGAAGTTTTGATCTGGATCTGGAGGTATACGTTGCAGACGCCACTTCTGACGATAGACGCGACGGAACTAGGAGGGCGCATTCCTTATTAGAATTAAAAGAAAAAGATAGAAAGGAGAAAGACCTACTGCTTACCCTGGGTTAAGACCGTTCACCCCCCCAGGTTTTTGTTGTTTTGTTTTTGTTCTGTCCCATCTTCTGGGCCATACAGTGGCGTTGCTCCCACGAATCCGTGACTTGTCATATAAAACCAAAAACCATCATTCCAAGCAGCACGGGTGCGCAACTCTTTCAGGTTTTTTCTTCTTCCAGATATTGTTCTTGATTTGATTTGAAGTTGATGTTGGTTGATTTGATGTTGATGTTGATGCTCCCACAGTAGGACAAGGACCACACCCGACGCCCCATGAACGCCTTCATGATCTTCAGCAAGCGGCACTGATATTGATGTTGATTTGATGTTGATATTGATTTGATGTTGATGTTGATGCTCCCACAGAAGGACAAGGACCACACCCGGCGCCCCATGAACGCCTTCATGATCTTCAGCAAGCGGCACCGATGTTGATTTGATCTTGATGTTGATTTGATGTTGATTTGATGTTGATGTTGATGGTGCCACAGAAGGACAAGGACCACATCCGGCGCCCCATGAACGCCTTCATGATCTTCAGCAAGCGGCACCGCGCCATGGTGCACCAGAGGCACCCCAACCAGGACAACCGCACCGTCAGCAAGATCCTGGGGGAGTGGTGGTACGCCCTGGAGCCCAAACAGAAACAGCTCTACTACGATTTAGCTTCCAAGGTAAGAACAATTGACGCGACTTCTGAGGGCATAGAGGTAGTATAGTATAGTGTTGTGTAGTGGTGTGTAGTATGTTAAAGCTTTGCATGGCACTGTCAGCAAGATCCTGGGGGAGTGGTGGTACACCCTGGAGCCCAAACAGAAACAGCTCTACTACGATTTAGCTTCCAAGGTAAGAACAATTGACGCGACTTCTGAGGGCATAGAGGTAGTATAGTATAGTGTTGTGTAGTGGTGTGTAGTATGTTAAAGCTTTGCATGGCACTGTCAGCAAGATCCTGGGGGAGTGGTGGTACACCCTGGAGCCCAAACAGAAACAGCTCTACTACGATTTAGCTTCCAAGGTAAGAACAATTGACGCGACTTCTGAGGGCATAGAGGTAGTATAGTATAGTGTTGTGTAGTGGTGTGTAGTATGTTAAAGCTTAGCATGGCACCGTCAGCAAGGTACTGGGGGAGTGGTGGTACACCCTGGAGCCCAAACAGAAACAGCTCTACTACGATTTAGCTTCCAAGGTAAAAACAACTCTGACGCTCAGGACATAATGTATTGCAGTGTAGTACAGTATAGTGTTGTGTAGTGGTGTGTAGTCTATTAAAGCTTAGCATGGCACCGTCAGCAAGGTACTGGGGGAGTGGTGGTACACCCTGGGGCCCAAACAGAAACAGCTCTACTACGATTTAGCTTCCAAGGTAAAAACAATCTGACGACTTCTGAGGGCATAGAGGTAGTATAGTATAGTGCTATGTGGTGCTGTGTAGTTTATTAAAGGTGGACTCGGACGGATGAGTTTTTGCAAGAAACACGTCGAGATCACCAGAAAGACAGCCTTTTCAAGGATCGGAACACTCAGTTTGCTTTGGTTTCTTAGAAATTAAACCGTCAAAACGGCGATTTTTCCTTGGCGGAGATGCCGGAGAGAGTAGCCATTTTGGATGGGGTGGGTGGAGGTCACTCATTGTGGTTGAAGCGTTTTTTTTTTTTTGTAGTGCATTAAAAAAAAAAAAAGGAGCTATTTCCTTTGTTGTGAGCGAAACTCCTTTAGATAAACTGTATAAAGTGAGTGTGTGCGAGTATGTGTCTGAGTGTGAGTGCACGGGTGTGTTTGTGTATGTGAGTGTGTGTTTGTGCGTGTCTGTGTTTGTGTGCGTGCGCGCGCATGTTTGTACAAGTGTATGTTTATGCAAGCGTGTGTGTGTGTTTCAGTGAGAATGTGTTTTCTGTGTGTTTGATGAAATGTGTGTGGGTCTGTGTGCAAGAACGCGTTCACTCGCGTGCGTGCTCGTACGTGCGTGTGTGTCTCTGTGTATCTGTGCGTGTTTCAATGCTGATTGTAAAGAGTTTTGTGCTCGATAAAAAGCGCTATATAAGTGTCCGTTTATTATTATGATTATTATTATTTTATTTTGTTGCCTTGTTCAGGTGAAGGAGGCCCATTTCAAGGCTCACCCGGACTGGAAGTGGTGCTCCAAGGATCGTAAGAGATCCTCCACCATCGCCACCGCCCTGAAGCAGCAGAGAGACAGCAGACTGAGCTCCACAGACAACTTCATGGACTCTGATACGCCGGGTAGGGGAGAGGGAGAGAGAGGAGAGAATGAACGAACGAACGAACAAACGAATGGATGGTTTTTATTGAGGGAAAGCGGAATAAGCACAATAACCGGCTTTTTTTCATCCGGCCCTCTGAACAAAAAGAAAAGAAATTTAAAAAATACAAATAGAAAAAAAAGACATACAAGATACAAGAAAAAAACAACCTTAAATCAAGGTCGTAAACGGACGCACCATGCTAAAGGGGGAGAGGGGGGGGGGGTGCTTAGCTCCGCAGACAACTTCATGGGCTCTGATATACTCTGTATTTATGCACTTGTTGTAAACATGAATATTTATGATTAAGCGGCAACTGTCCGTCCGTCCGTCCGAAGCACAGAACGGGCCTTATAACTCCGCCGTTTTTCGACCGAATCGTTTCAAATTTGCTATGACCCCTAACGTGGCGATCGCAGCGGCAACCAAGGCGGCCGTGTCGTTTGCGCGGTTTGGTAAATGCGCGAAACGCGTATCCACCGGCCTCTCGGCGCCCATGTCTCCGGTGGGGGGTGGAACGGGATGAGAGAAGAAGATGGAAGGAGGGAGAGAGACAAAAGTAATAATATAATATTTCGCGGACCCGGCGAAACCGGTACTCAGCGTTACCGGTACTTGGCATTACCGGCACTAGGCGTTACCGGTACCCGGCGTTGCGCTAGTATTTATGAATATTTAATAATTTATTGATAACATTTTTTTATGCGAAGACTTTTATTGTGACTCGTGTTTCTGAGACTTCAGCTTTGATTAAAACTGTTCCAACACTTAGTGTTAAATAAATATCTCCTCTGAAATTGGGATGTGTCAGCTGTTCAAACGCAGTAAGGAGACCGATGAAAACTGAAAAACGGACGCATACACACTTTACCCATTATGGCCATATGGCCTGGGAACGCAGAAGAAGAAGAAGAAGTTGTTCCCAGGCCATATGGCAGACCTGTTTACCTTTACGATTTTGCCGTAATGTTTACGAAACAAATGTGAAATTACGGCGACGACAAAACACACCACCACTACAGTTGCGATGCTTTTGAAACAATGCGGTGAAAGGTCATTCCGGTTCCCAGCATGCAACGCGCGTCAATTTCTTTCCATTCTGTTTCAAGATGGCGTCAAAGCGACTGCAAGCAGTTTGAACAGGTTGGTAAGCTGAGTTTGAAAGAGAAAAGGCCAATACATGTACATGGTTTAAAAAATGTTTGAAAGGTCTCCCAGTGCGCTATTGCTTGCCTATAATTGTGTCATTGCAAATAGTTTTCTTGTTAATCGGGTTTTGTGAAGAAAAATAATCGGCCGTGCGTTGGATTACGTTTTTTTTTCTCTTCAAAATTACTGGTTTTTGTTTCAGAAATTACAAATTTGAAAAATAGGGGTAAACAGGTCCGCATATGGCCATAGTGGACGAGGTACGTACAGTCTGTTTTTTAGTTTTCAGTGGTCTCCGTGCTGCGTGCCGCCGATGCGCCTCAATTTCGGCGGAGAACTGTTGATGATACAGTGGAACCTCCCTTATAAGACCTTCAAAAATCATCCAAAATGAGGTCTTATAAGGGAGGGTTCTTATTATAATGGAGGTAATTTTAATACTTATAAAGAACAGGCATGGTAGACCTCCGCGAATCGCGGAAAATCCGCGAAACAGTTTGAAACAAAAGTTATTAAAAAATGCATTGAAATGGCATGAAAAAGTGAAAATTTCGCTCTCATTTATTGAATTTTCTTCGGCCCCCTGGACCCCCGGCCATTTTCCTTGAAAACCACTTTGCCCCCCACTACCATGCCTGAAACTTAGTGAAAGAAGAGCAATGTCTCAGAGAAGTAGGTCTTATGTGGGAGGGAGTCTTATAAATGGGAGGTCTTTAAGGGAGGTTGGTTCACTGTACTTGAATGACATTTTTCCCTTTCTCCCGTGGCCCCGCCCTGTTTTCCAGAGAAGCTGGACAGCCCTCGGGGGGGTGGACTGGTCAAGCAGCGAAGTGTGGACGACCCCGCCTTCGACGACCCCCTGCCGCCGCTGCCCGGGATACGTCCCCACAGCCTGTCCGCATTCCCCCGCGAGGATGAGGCCAGCGCCTTCGTGCCCACCAAGGCCTTCCTGAAGCGAGACCCTGCCAGCCTGTCACAGGTAGGGGGGTGTTTGGTTTGTCGTTTGTTGTTGTCACACCCTGGCTAAAAGACTCCAGGGATCATCCCCGACAGCGGAAGCGCTTGAACGTTGTGGTACAAATGCCTAGAAGACTCCGGGGATCATCACAACAGCGGAAGCGCTTGAACGCTTTGGTACAAATGCCTAGAAGACTCCAGGGATCATCCCCAACAGCGTAAGCGCTTGAACACTATGGTACAAATGCCTAGAAGACTCCGGGGATCGTCACAACAGCGGAAACGCTTGAACACTATGGTACAAATGTCTAGAAGACTCCAGGGATCATCCCAACAGCGGAAGTACTAGTTTACCACAAGCGCATCAGCTAGGGATGAGAACATTGCGTGTATGACCGTTTTTGATTACCACGCGGCGTTGGCAGCCTCACTGAATCATCGGGGGAGTTTGGTTTGAAAAGTGTGTGTGTGTGTGCGTGCTGTGTATGTGTGTGTGTGTGTGTGTGTGTGTGTGTGTGTGTGTGTGTGAGAGAGAGAGAGAGAGAGAGAGAGAGAGAGAGAGAGAGAGAGAGAGAGAGATTTACAGTCAGCAGTTCATCCAAAGAGAGTAAGCTTAATATATCACATTGACAGTTTCGTCTGCAGAATGTAAAGAAGAAATTTCCATAATGACGTAATAAAAAAACAAACCTGTTATAGAATTGCTGATCAATTCTGAAAATATAGCAGAAATTGTAGATGCTTTGTGGTGATAATAATTTAAAAACATCTCACAGTTTTTTCTAAAACATTGCAGCCCTTGACGAGAGAGAGGCTGGCCTCTGACAGTTGTCTCCCCCCTCCCCCTTCCTCCGCCACCCTCTCCCTCCCCCCTGCCACACAGACACTACCCTCCTCCTCCTCCTCCTCCTCTACTGCTGCTGCTAATACTGCTAGCAGCGTTGCCAGTAGCCGCGGTGGTGGTGGTGGTGGTAGCGACCTTGCTCCCATGTCCGTGGTGGGCGGGGGTGGAGGTCTCATCATCAAGCCTCAGCCGCTGATGTCTCACCAGGCCTACCGCTCGTCGAGGTCCAGGGGAGACGAGGACGACAGCGATGACGACGAGAAAATGGTCATCTGTGAGGACGAAGGTGAGGATGATGATGGTGACGATGATGATAGTGGTGATATACTCGCACACATGACGCACGCACAACGACGCACACACGCATGAATGCACGCATACACACCCACACACCCACACACACACACACACAGACACATGCAGACACACACACATACACACATACACGCACACACATACACACACATTTATCAAGCTTATTGTTTTATCGTCAATAAAGATCATTTTGACTTGACACACACACATCCAAATGATCTCAGATTGGATTTATGAAATAAAAGAAATAGCCAACCAAGGTAAAGGTCTGTAAAAAACATGATGAGATTCAACTGTTTTCGTGTTTGGCATTGAAATGTTCACTCGTGAGTGGTCACCGAAGGTCAAAGTACACATCGTTTTCCATGGCAGCACGGCGATAGGGCAGTGATATCGTTTACTAGAGTATCACAATGTGTTGTCAAGGGGAAAAGAGTGAAAACTAACAAGCTGTATTTCGACCTTAACCCTCTCGCATTCGCATTTGTTGTAGACAAAAGCTACTTCGAGTGTTCAGATTCTTTCACACCTTTTTTTTCAGGAAAATCTGTCTTTTGAAGCACCCAGGGCGCAATACAGTTACATGGATGCTCCTTCTTTCAGGATGTCCTGAATTGCGGGATTTTTAAATTGCCTAGAGCCGGCGTCGCCGGATTATGAGTTTGAGAAACATCGATTTTCTTACACACACACACACACACTTGTACAATATAAAGGGCCTATGTAAGCATTTGCTGTCTTCAAAGGAACTTATAGACCTGTTTACCATCCCGATTTTGCCGTAATGTTTACGGGGGAAAAGTCAAATTTGGTAATTACGGCTACGAAAGAAGGAAAAAAATGGATTTTTTTTTCCTGAATGTAAAAAAAACCCCACTACAGTTGCGTCGGTAAGCGAAGCTTTTGAAACGATGCGGTGAAAAGTCATTTCGCGCCATTTCCTTTTCTGTTTCAAAATGGCGATTTCGAAGCTTCTGTATCTTCTGGTCCAAAATCAAAAGAAAAGACATCAAAAGTCACTTAAGTGGCACAGAAATTCCGGGAAATTAAGTTACCTAAAAGTTCCAGGAATACATCGTTCAGCACTAGGTGACGAGCATGTGTTCTGTGTCTACTGCTCGACGGACATTAGTATTGCACACTCAGGTCAGTACGATATCGACGTTCATTGGTCACGCGTTGGATTACAGTTTTTTTCTTCAAAATTACGTTTTGTTTTGTTTTAGAAATTACAACTTTGCAAAATAGGGGTAAACAGATCTGAACGTAGCACTTGTACTAGTCTAGAGGGGTGAAAAAAAGAACAGTAAATGTGTGTGTGTGTGCTGCTCCTGCACTCCGTCGGGGCCGCCCCCCTTGCAGGATTTTTGAAATTTCCCTGGAGCACCCAATGCAGTTACCATCGCATCATTGCAAGTGAGACGCTTCTTCATAGTGTGTGTTTAACGAGCCAGAACTTAGTGCGTGATGGAAATGCCATTGGTGGTGGGGGGTGGGGGGGTGGAGCAGTCTGAGAGGAGGGGGGGGGGGGGTCAAGCTAAGGGGCGGTTTTGGGGGCGGCTTGAATACGACAAGAGGCAAGTTTATTTATTTATTTAAGAAAATTTATATAGCGCTTCACCTTTAAGCTCTAAGCGCTTTACAGTTGCCCTAAGATTATTCATATTAAAAACAACCGCTTACATACCTCCACACTATCCTTCACATTCTTACACACACACACACACACACACACACACACATGCGCACACAAAGAAATATGTACATATTAAAACTAAAATATAAATAAAATACATATACATCATAAAATAACAATTTACAATCAGATTACATTAAAAAATCAATTTTCAATTTACATAAACAAGTTACACATTCACAATGACCGCAAAAGTAAAGTATACATATAGGTACACACAAGGTTCACAAACATTAAAAAATAGAGAAACACAAGTTGTGGCTGGGAGCGGGTTTTGGGCCGGAATAAAATAAAACGCGAGAGGGCTGAGTTGTTTCCCTTTTTGTGTGTGTTGCCTCCCAGACAACAACAGCGACACCGGGGGCATCGACCTGAACTGCAAGGAGCGGGTGTCGGACAGCGTCACCGACAGCGAGGCGGAGGACAACGTCCTCATCGAGAACAAGGCCTTCCCCCAGCAGCGCTTTTCTCCCGTCATGAAAACCGTGAGTGGTGTCCCCGGGGCACACCTGTTTACTCCACTCTTTGTGTCTGTCTGTGTGTGCGTGTGTGTGTGTGAGCATGCATGCATGTGTGTGTGTATGCGTGCGTGAGTGTGTGTCTGTATCTGTGGGCGTGTGTGTGTGCGTGCATGTATGCGTGTGTGTGCGTACGTGCGTGTGTGCGAGCGTGTGTGCACGTGTGTGTGTGTGCGTATGTGTGTCAGTGTGTGTCTGTGTCTGCGCTGCATATGTGCGTGTGTGTGTGTGTGTATGCGTGCTTGCGTGTGTGTGTCTGTTGTGTGTGTCTGTACGTGCATACACGCGAGCATATGTATGCATATATCTTTTGTCTGTCTCTCTCTCTCTCTCTCTCTCTCTCTCTCTCTCTCCCTCTCACTCTTTCTCTCTATTCTTCAAACCCTCCATCTCATCATCATCACGCGTCACTCCCTTCCTTTCTTCCCCCCCCCAGGCTTCGTCAGCCGACATCGCCTACCGCCCTCAGCCCATTCGACGCCTACCCCTACCCCACTCCACTACCACCACCACCATCCCGCTCTCCCTCTCCCACCCGCTAGCCGCAGAGAGCACCACCCCCGCCTCCACCACACTCCCCCCCGGCGCCTCGATCATCTCCACCAGGGCGGCACCCCACTACGCCCTGTCCGCGGCCGTGAAGGAAGCCGTGGTGGATCCTTTGGAGGTGCCGCGCCCGTCCAGTACAGGTACGGGTGCCGTTTCCTGCGTAAATGATACAACCAAATTGAAACCAAAGAGCAAGGCATGCATTTGTGAACAGCGTTGAGTTTACAGACCTGCCAACCTTTCCGCTTTGAGCGGAATTTCTTCCGCTCAGACTACATTTCTTCCGCCCTTCCGCTCAAGTCCATAAAATTCCGCTTTCAAAACTTTAAAAAAAGTTTTTTTGAACACACAAATTCATTGTTCTATATACAGAGCAGTACAGCTGATGTGCGTATAACCGACTTTCTAGTTTCTGTTTGCGCACTTCCGTCAAGATGGCGATTGACACATCGATGTGTGTGACTCTGGGGAGAAAATAAAGAGAATAGACCAATATTTCTGCCAAGATTACATGGAAAAGTATCTGTGCATTCAGAGATCAAGAAAGTGTGCATCATGCTAGATGTACGATGTGCTCACTACACTTAAAAGTCTCCTATGGAGGGTGTCAAGACATCACATGCCACATTACTTCTCATCGTCTTATCGAAACTGCAAACTCCCAGACTTCGTTTTCCACCGTTACCGACTTTTTCAAGCCAACGGAGGGAAAGGAGAACAAAGATGAACTTGAATTGATTCATTATCTTCCCTCCAAGTCTTATTATTTAAGTCATCTATGGCACCAACCGTCTTGGTCTGCCCAAATAAAAAGGGCAGAGGAACAAACCAAAAGTTTCTATTGTGTTAGGAATAGTTGTGACACTTCCAGACAAGACTAGTTTTAAACGAGACAAGTTCACAAGGATGAAAATTGCTTGCTTCAAATTATGTTTACGCGCGAAAGGTAAGATGTCGCGTCAATATTCCTCTTAGCTCCCAAAAATTCCTCTTTCCTGCTACAAATATTCCTCTTTGGTCTGTTAGGGGGTTGGCAGGTCTGAGTTTAGTACTTTAACCTCTACCTGAGATGAGATGACTAAGTTTTGTTGAGTTAGTACTTTAACCTCTACCTGACATGAGATGACTAAGTTTAGTTGAGTTTAGTTTAGTACTTTAACCTCTACCTGAGATGAGATGACTAAGTTTAGTTTAGTTTAGTACTTTAACCTCTACCTGAGATGAGATGACTAGTTTAGTTGAGTTTAGTTTAGTACTTTAACCTCTACCTGACATGAGATGACTAAGTTTAGTTGAGTTTAGTTTAGTACTTTAACCTCTACCTGACATGAGATGACTAAGTTTAGTTGAGTTTAGTTTAGTACTTTAACCTCTACCTGAGATGAGATGACTAAGTTTAGTTTAGTTTAGTACTTTAACCTCTACCTGAGATGAGATGACTAGTTTAGTTGAGTTTAGTTTAGTACTTTAATCTCTACCTGAGATAAAATGACTAAGTTTTGTTGAGGTTAGTTTAGTACTTTAACCTCTACCTGAGATGAGATGACTAAGTTTTGTTGAGTTAGTACTTTAACCTCTACCTGACATGAGATGACTAAGTTTAGTTGAGTTTAGTTTAGTACTTTAACCTCTACCTGACATGAGATGACTAAGTTTAGTTGAGTTTAGTTTAGTACTTTAACCTCTACCTGACATGAGATGACTAAGTTTAGTTGAGTTTAGTACTTTAACCTCTACCTGACATGAAATGACTAAGTTTAGTTGAGTTTAGTTTAGTACCTCTACCTGAGATGAGATGACTAAGTTTAGTTGAGTTTAGTACTTTAACCTCTACCTGACATGAGATGACTAAGTTTAGTTGAGTTTAGTTTAGTACTTTAACCTCTACCTGAGATGAGATGACTAAGTTTAGTTGAGTTTAGTTTAGTACTTTAATCTCTACCTGAGATAAAATGACTAAGTTTTGTTGAGGTTAGTTTAGTACTTTAACCTCTACCTGACATGAGATGACTAAGTTTAGTTGAGTTTAGTTTAGTACCTCTACCTGAGATGAGATGACTAAGTTTTGTTGAGTTTAGTACTTTAACCTCTACCTGACATGAAATGACTAAGTTTTGTTGAGTTTAGTTTAGTACTTTAACCTCTACCTGAGATGAGATGACTAAGTTTAGTTGAGTTTAGTTTAGTACTTTAACCTCTACCTGACATGAAATGACTAAGTTTTGTTGAGTTTAGTTTAGTACTTTAACCTCTACCTGACATGAAATGACTAAGTTTAGTTGAGTTTAGTTTAGTACTTTAACCTCTACCTGACATGAGATGACTAAGTTTTGTTGAGTTAGTACTTTAACCTCTACCTGACATGAGATGACTAAGTTTAGTTGAGTTTAGTTTAGTACTTTAACCTCTACCTGGGATGAGATGACTAAGTTTTGTTGAGTTTAGTACTTTAACCTCTACCTGACATGAAATGACTAAGTTTTGTTGAGTTTAGTTTAGTACTTTAACCTCTACCTGAGATGAGATGACTAAGTTTTGTTGAGTTTAGTTTAGTACTTTAACCTCTACCTGGGATGAGATGACTAAGTTTTGTTGAGTTTAGTTTAGTACTTTAACCTCTACCTGACATGAGATGACTAAGTTTAGTTGAGTTTAGTTTAGTACTTTAACCTCTACCTGAGATGAGATGACTAAGTTTTGTTGAGTTTAGTACTTTAACCTCTACCTGAGATTAGATGACTAAGTTTTGTTTAGTTTAGTACTTTAACCTCTACCTGACATGAGATGACTAAGTTTAGTTGAGTTTAGTTTAGTACTTTAACCTCTACCTGAGATGAGATGACTAAGTTTTGTTGAGTTTAGTTTAGTACTTTAACCTCTACCTGACATGAGATGACTAAGTTTAGTTGAGTTTAGTACTTTAACCTCTACCTGAGATGAGATGACTAAGTTTTGTTGAGTTTAGTTTTAACCACTACGTAACATGAAATAACTAAAAAAAATTTTTTTTAATTACGCATTAGACTGTAGAGGGGAAGTGTTGTTTTTTGATCTTGTTGATTTTGTGCTCCTTTTGTTGCCTGCATTTTGCTGTTTGCTGTTTTCTTGTTTGTCTATGTTGATAAAGGCGCATTCGCCGAAATATCCAGTAACGTATTTTCCAGACTACAAAGCGCACCGTTGTCTAAGCCTCACCCCCTGAATGTTATCAAAATGTTGGAAGAAACAACGATAAAGCCGCGTTCAGTGTCTCAGCCGCAAGAGACTGAAAAAGAAAACCGAACCTGAGAAGACGAGCGGACGAACTCGTGATCGAAAGCCACGGCAACTTTGACGGCCCGTGTTGCACTTGCGCACAAACTACACATAACGGCACAGACCTAATCTTCGCCATAACGTACCTACTAAATACTGGATTCTGCACAACACAACACAAAGCATGACAAAGTGACAGTTCATTTTCAGTCACAGTTTACACACACAAATCATTTACCGCGCATACAACTCGACTGACAAAATGGCGCAGCGAGATTGATAATGTCAACATGTACAGGCTGGAGTTGACGACCAGCCTTAAATACGGAAGGGGAAATATTCACAAATTATCCGCAATCGTCGTTGTAGCCGCAGGGGTCAAAGTTGAAGAAAAAAGTAGCGGCTTATAGCCCGGAAAATACGGTAGTTTTGTTTTGTCTCTTGTGAATAAAATAACGTCACTTTACACTTGTCGCGTACAGACAAACCCCTATTTTACGACCCTCTGTTAAGCGACCACCTCTCATTTGAGACCGGATTTGTTGGCACAGATGCATTTTACTATGTAAACGACCTCTCTTAAACGACTTCCTCTAAAACGCGACTTACGACCGCCATTTTGTTGGTTTTTACGACCGTTGCTGTCGTCTGCATAGACTTCGAGCAAAGGGAAACAACCACGGTCAAGGGCCTGAAAGCGGAGTCGCTTCCCTTGTTGTAGAAAAGATGGCGGAGAGCGTAGGAAAAGCACGAAAACCACTGACTTTGAAAAAGAAAACCACTGACTTTGGACGAGAGTGGAGGTGATTAAAAGAAGTCGGCAAAGTGAAACTGTAATATTGATTGCACAATCCTATGGAGTTGGAAAGACCCAAATCCAGTTTTGATATGTCATTGTATGTGTGCATGAAGAAGAGAGTATGAACTGTGCTGAACTTTTTCTTTCTACGGCTGCCAGTGAAAACCTCCGTCATACGACCCCTCCAATTTACGACCGATTTTTCCGGACATTTTGGAAGTCTTAAAATAGAGGTTTGTCTGTAGTTGTTTGTTTGTTGTACGAGATGGCCACGTTTTGTTGAGTTGAGTCTGTTAGTGGGACTGTTTGCGTCGGATTACTACAGGGTCGAGTTTCCAGCCGAAAGGGGCGGTGTTTCGGGCCAAGTTGAAGGACACGGCCCGGGGAGGGTCAGAGGAGAACATCCGGAGATCTACCACTACTACTACTACTACCGCCGCTGCCACCGCCTCCGCTGTGGCTGCCGCTGCGTCGGGGATGATGGGAGGGACCAGCACCAAGTTGGAGTTCCGCCCCATGTCATTCTCCACCTCCTCCGTGCCTGGGATGTTGGCTGGTAGGTTTGATGGAGTTGATGGGAATGGGACGGTGGGGGGGGGGTGGGGTGGGGTGGAGTGGGGGGGGGGGGGGGGGGGAGGGAGTGGGTGAGTGAGTGAGTGAGTGTGTTAGCTCTTTCTCTTGTGTTTTCTAGGTTTTCTGTGCGCCTGAGACTTTTAGCGGGCATGCTTGAGATGTGGGGGGGTGAGGGGTGGGGCAGAGAGAGAGAAAGAGAGAGAGAGAATGTGTGTGTGTGTAACGTGTATGTTTAAAAAAAAAATTATTTGCAAGTCTTTACCAATAATGTTGACTGGTATGTGTTTGTAAGTAGTGGTGTATAAAGAAGAAAAAACAAACACACCATTAAACTTTCCTCTTATGTATATATATAATTTGCTTTGATAAAACTGTTTTGGTATCCAATGTATGTTTTGTGAACCTAAGAAACAACCTCAATTACTTTAACTTTACGATTTGTTTTGTGTTCTGAAAAGAAAATAATGTGCTGATTTACTTTTTCTCCCAATGGGGGAGATAGACAATGCCTATGCATATATATATATATATATTATAGTAGTTACACCCGTGCTCTGCACGGGTCCAGAAATATTTTTTGGGAAATGCAAAGATAATTTATTCAATATTACATTGATAGAACATAATAATTATGCTGTCTGTGAATGTTAGACAGTTCCCTGTACTTTCTACTAAAGACTAAAGATGCAATACTGGAAGCAGTGTTTTGATTTGAGAAACATTTTGTGTGACTTAGTGACAAACTTTATTAGCACTGTGTTGTCGTGCGAGAGCGAGAAGGGGAGACAGAGAGAGAGAGAGAGAGAGAGAGAGAGAGAGAGAGAGAGAGAGAGAGAGAGAGAGAGAGAGACACAGACAGAGAGAGAGAGACACAGACAGAGAGAGAGAGAGAATATGTGGGGGCATGGGGATGCAGAGATAGATGAGAAAATGTACTTTGTGTTTTCCAAGGCAGATTCTGCAATTTTCTGTCTGTCTTCGTGACGTAAAAAATGACATGATGCATACTAACATACCAAATATACTGATTAGGGGAAATACGGACACATCCTTATATTTTTATTTTTATTTCATTTCTTATTGACTATTTCCGCACGGGACGCACACGTGCAAACACACGCACACACACATACACATGCCCCACATGTGCCTGTTCGAGTGAGCCTTGAAGGCTTTGCCTCTTGTTTTGGATGGATTGTAGTGATTTCGGTAATAATCACATTTTGTGCCACGCACTCTTCATTTCTAAAGACTCGGAAGTGTCAATTCCAATTCAACAATTTTATTGTCTCCAAACAAGTGAAGAAATTTGCTTTTCGGCATGCACATAAAAATGAAGACAAAATAAGACATTGTTATAACCTAACAGAAGAGACAATTTGTAAAATAACATAAAAGCACATGTCATTGACATAAAACATAGTTATCAAACACACACACACACACACACACACACACACACACACACACACACACACACACACACACACACACACACAACAACAACAACAACACACACACACACACACACACACACACACACACACACACACACACACACACACACACACACACACACACACACACACACACACACACACACACACCAAAACAACACACACAACACACACACACACACACACACACACACACACACACACACACACACACACACACACACACACACACACACACACACACACACACACACACACACACACACACACACATACACACACACACATACACCAAAACAACACACACACACACACACACACACACACACACACACACACACACACACACACACACACACACAACACACAACACAACAACAACAACAACAACAACAACAACAACAACAACAACAACAACAACAACAACACACACACACACACGCACACGCACATACACACACACACACACACCAACAACACCAAAACAACAACCACACACACACACACACACACACACACACACACACACACACACACACACACACCTGAACAAGTACACTGAGCATCCAATGATCCTGTTTAGAGGCTGAAAGTAATAATCACACCTTAACCAGACCTGTTTACTCTACTCTTTCCGAGTAGTATTCTACTCAATTTGGACCTCTACTACTCTTCAAAACTGAAACAAATGCTCTAAATACTCATTTTCAGTGAACATTGTTTGATGGTTTCATGAAGAGGACTACTCATTTCACACCCAAGCTACTCATTTCAGCTATCCAGACTACTCAAGACTTGTGTAGGTGGTAAGCAGGTCTGTCTTACGCTCGTTTATATAAAACAGGCATGAAAACAGCTCCGCTGTTCCGCCATCTTCGCCAAAAATTTGTCGTAATTGAGGGAATCTCCTCCGAAAGAAAATGATCTCCGCCGAAAATGCGACTGCGATGTTATTCTCAAACGGCTCGGTCCGTAATCGGCCGAATGTACGCTTGCGGTCATGAGTAAAAATGGCGGATGTAGCGGCCCGCGAATGGTGTTTTCGAGCATTGGAAGGCAAGAAAGTTCATGAAATGAGCACACACACACACCCATACACACAAACTTGACAGAAATTCGGCAGAGGTTGATGTTGGGTTTGTATGGAAGTTTTAGCCGTTTACGGTTTACACACACACTCGCACACACCCAGCTGAAGTGTGTCACACCCTAACCGCATGATCACAGAACTACGCTGTCTGCAACTGCTAGGGTAAAGCTGTGTGTGCGTGTGCTACACCCTAACCGCATGATCCTGACAGTAGCGAAAAATCCGGGTGGAAGGATTTCTCGGTTGGCAAATCTCTCTTTTTTTAACATTAGTTTTCATGCCTGATAAAACATCTTTGCTTGCCATGAATTCTGTGTCCTCTTTTTCCAGCAGGGTCTCACCCAGTCTCCAGGGCCCCGGCTACAAATGGAAGCCGAGTCAGCGTACAGCAACAGCAACAGCAGACCGCGTCATCGGCCGCGAAGGTGAGTCGTTATGTTATTACAGCGTGGATGCTCCTACTTTCAGGATGTCGTGAAATGCACAGACCTGCCTACTGCTACGATTTGGCCGTAGCAGCTACGAAAAATAAAGCTTTGCTACGGAGCTACGGCAACCTTAACGCTGCTACGGAAAAAACAAATTGCCGCCGCATTTTATTTTTGCTTATGTCGTTGTCGGTTTCTAAGAGCAGACGCCGTGTCATGCGTGATAACCTAGTCACTTCCGTTTTTATCAAAGTGACTGCGCATGCGTTCTTATTACTTTCTCTGGAAAAAAATGGCGGACTCCAGCAGCAGTAGCGATTCGGGAGATGTTTCAAACGAAGAAAAACGAACGCAAACCAGAAAACGAAAATCATCTGGCACACCATCTTGTTCTAAGAAAAAACATCGGCCTGCCGCACAAGTTTTTAAAATAGCTTACACGGAGGAGTGGCCTTGCATCGTCAGAAGTCGACTCGGTGCGAACCATGCTCGCTGCAGCGCAACCTCTGCCATGCGGACTTCTCTGTGAATCATGGCGGTAGAGACGATTGCCGTCAACACGTTCAATCTGCGAAACATATTAAGCAGTGCGTTTCGGCTCAGGAAGAGAACAAATCGATTGCCGTTGTTTGTGGATGCTACGGAAAAATTTGCCATGCTACTGAAAATTGATGGCTGGGCTACTGATTGGGAAAATTCCAAGTAGGCAGGTCTGAATGCAGGATTTTTGTATTGCCTGGAGCCTGTAGGGTTAACATTCCTAGCTCGTTCGAATTCCTAGCTCACTACTATGAGAGTGACTATTTGCGACAACCACAAATTTCACTTTTTCGTTACTTGAACCATTTACCTAACCCTAACCCTGACCCTATCCCTAACCTTAGAAAAAAGTGAAATTTGTCGTTCATGCTCAATGTCGCAAAATGCCGCAAATAGTCAGTGTTATAGTATAGCGAGCTAGGGATTTTAACTCGACAGAGCCGGCATCGCCAGATTATGATAATTTGAGAAGCAACAAATTTCCTATTTATAAACGTTTTGTCGGTTTCTCGCTTGTGTGGAATATGAAAGAAATGAATACAAAAAAACATTGACATGCCTTTACCTGGAACTTTACATTTTTAGGATTGTTGAAGTCAAGTTGTTGACTGGGCGGCCCCTGGACCCCTGCCTTGCAGGATTTTTTAAATTTCCCATGAGCACCCCTGTCATCGTAAAGTGCGGACTACAAGCCGCTACGTTTGTCCTCAACTTTGGCCCATGCGGCTTATAGACTGATGCGGGCTTATCTGTGGATTTTTTTCCCATTATGCAATTTTCAGTATGATTAGAAATTAACCCTTTCATCTCGCCACTGTCGCCTCTTGGCACCACAATGATTGAACGCCCATGTCACTGAAAGGCATCAAATGAGGGTCTGTTAACCAATGACCTTATGCTTTTAATTTTAATTTTATGCATGTCACAGAGGAATCCCCAATATTGCAGACAAAATCTTTTCTCTACCCAGGTAAGTTTAACCCTTTCACCGCCAGCCATATTTCAGCCAAATATTTCCATTAAATTTACCTGGGTAGAGAACAAAATCCATTTGCAGTATGGAGGATTCTTCTGTGACATATATAAAATAAGGTCTACCCTTACTTCCCCAAAACTAAGACAACAGGGTCTTTGGATAACAGACCCCAATTTGATGCCTTTTAGTGACATAGGTGTCAATTCATTGTGGTGCTAAAATGCGACTTTGGCGGTGAAAGGGTTAATGGTCAAATTTGGCTGAAGAATGGCTGGCGTTGAAAGGGTTAAATCTGTTTCTGGCCACAGCCTATTTCGAGCTTCTTTGAGATTCAAGACTGGTTTGGGTTATCAATAGATTCAAATCTCATGTTTAAGGTATCTGAAAAACATTAAATTAGGAACATTTATATATTTGTGCTGCTTTGTGCACATAAAATTGTCTCTGCGGCTTATAAACTGGTGCGGCTTATATGTGAATAAACACCTAATATTCTGTCAATTTAAGGGATGCGGCTTATATACAGGTGCGGCTTATAGTCCAGTTTTTACGGGAATAGTATTAATTTGGTGGTGCATTCATAAATGCGACATTGGCGGTGAAAGGGTTAAGCCTTTGTGGTGCATTCATAAATGCGACATTGGCGGTGAAAGGGTTAAACCTTTGTGGTGCATTCATAAATGCGACATTGGCGGTGAAAGGGTTAAACCTTTGTGCATTCATAAATGCGACATTGGCGGTGAAAGGGTTAAACCTTTGTGGTGCATTCATAAATGCGACATTGGCGGTGAAAGGGTTAAACCTTTGTGGTGCATTCATAAATGCGACATTGGCTGTGAAAGGGTTAAACCTTTGTGGTGCATTCATAAATGCGACATTGGCGGTGAAAGGGTTAAACCATTGTGGTGCATAAATGCGACATTGGCAGCGAAAGGGTTAAACCTTTGTGGTGCATATAGCATAAATGCGACATTGGCGGTGAAAGGGTTAAACCTTTGTGGTGCATTCATAAATGCGACATTGGCGTTGAAAGGGTTAAACCATTGTGGTGCATAAATGCGACATTGGCAGCGAAAGGGTTAAACCACTGTGGTGCATATAGCATAAATGCGACATTGGCGGTGAAAGGGTTAAACCTTTGTGGTGCATTCATAAATGCGACATTGGCGGTAAAAGGGTTAATGTCAATCTCCAGGTGGGGCACCGCATTGGCGGTGAAAGGGTTAAACCATTGTGCATTCATAAATGCGACATTGGCGGTGAAAGGGTTAAACCACTGGTGCATTCATGAATGCGGTATTGGCGGTGAAAGGGTTAAACCTTTGTGGTGCATTCATAAATGCGACATTGGCGGTGAAAGGGTTAAACCATTGTGGTGCATAAATATTAACCCTTTCACTGCCAGCCATTTTCAGCCCCAAAATACCATTAAGCTTAACTGGGTAGAGAATTTTTTTTATCTGCAATATTCAGAGGTTCCGCTAGCCTACCAAAAGTTTCCGTGGACAGTACCGGCAGCAGGAAAATATTCCGGTACTGGCCATCACACAGCCGGTGCAATCAAACTTCGCTGTGCAGAAAATATTTGTACATAGATCTACGCGATCGTAATGCGTCATTGTATGTTGCCTTTTAAGACCAAGTTACGTCGCTTTTGTGATGTTGTCGTCATCATCAGACAAACAGAACGACAGAAAGACGTCAGAGGGGGGTGAGGGGAGAGCTACACAATCTATACAGATAAGAAACCGGAGAGCAGAGAGCGGGAAGCCCACAAGCGGGAACACAACCTTGCTATTTACGTAAGCATGACGCAAAACTTTTATCGCGCATCTGCCTGACGTAGGTGTGTGACGCAGGGTCTTTCCTTACCAGCTCGAAAGAAATTCTCAGGTACCGGTACGCGATACCGATGACATTAATTTTTATCGGTACTAGACCAAAAAATATCGGTAAAAACCGGCATATGCCGGTCTAACGGAACCTCTGAATATTGCGAGTTCCTCTTTGACGTGTATAACATTAGGCCTATCCTTACTTCCAAAAATCAAGAAAATAGTGTCTTTGGATAACAGTTCCTCATTTGTTGCCTTTTAGAAATTAGTGTCACAGCATTGTGGTGCTAAAATACGACATTGACGGTGAAAGGGTTTTAAAGACTATGTAGTAAGCTGTTTAATTCGCAGTTCTACGCCTGGTCTAACACAGTCCTTTTTCGTTTCATGTTCCAAACCTGGGAACCCTGAGTTGTCAATGAGGCGGTATACTACTCCTTGCCGAGACGAAAGGGCGATAATTTTAGGGCCGAGCTGCCGATGCCCCCTGGTGACGAGTCAGGAGCAGATAATCTTCTGTGGCTACATACCACTAGTTCCTGACAGGCGATAATCTTGAGTAGGTGGCGTTCGCATTTGAGATCGCGAGACAGGGGCAGAGAATTTTCGGTATAAAGCTCTCATTGATGGGACGCAGTCAATGACTGAAACAGACCAAACTTTCAATTTTTCATTTTTTTCATTTTGGGGAGTTGCACCTGTGCAGTGATTTTTTTAATGGAT
>CM065713.1:24860254-24885254 GCA_017654935.2 Phymorhynchus buccinoides | reverse complement strand
GACAGAAGCACGAGTAAAAGACAATGCTTTTGTTTTCTTGAGTGATTTTAACGCCATGCAGGGTCTTTCAATTGACAACAGCTCACCTTCCAACTTCACACTCATGTAAACGTCAAAAGCGTGTTGTCAGTTTGTCTGCCTCTGTTGTTCTCCCTCTCAAAAAAGGGTCAAGAGGAAAAATTAGAGAGAAAAAGTGGCCAATAAAGCGAAATTGAAGATTTGAGCTTTGGCCGTAAAAACGAACAAAATAACACATGCTTAAGAAGAAAAAATTCCGTTCCAGAGGAATTTGGCCGATTAAGCGGCTTTGGCTGATTATGATGGCCAATTAAACGGATTCCACTGTATATAAATTTTCCACATTATTATTATTATTATCACTAGCGCAACGCCGAGTACCAGTAACACCTAGTAACGGTAACGCCATGTACTGGTAACGCTGAGTACAGCAAATTTGAAGCGATTCGGTTAAGAAACGGCGGAGTTATAAGGCCCCGTTTCCCGTTGGCGCTGCTGTGAGAGTGATGCGCTCTCCCTAGTAACGGCAACGCCTAGTAACGGTAACGCCAAGTACTGGTAATGCTGAGTACAGCAAATTTGAAGCGATTCGGTTAAGAAACGGCGGAGTTCTAAGGCCCCGTTTCCCGTTGGCGCTGCTCTGAGAGTGACACTCTCTCCCGATTCTCTTCACATTTTCTGCCAGGCTTTGCCCTGAGCACAGCAAGCCTGACAGCAAATTTGAAGCGAATCAGCTAAGAAACGGCGGAGTTATTCGTGAAAAGGTGAAGCGGCGTATATCTCCGGCATTTCTGAATCGATTCGCTTCTGGTGTGGCACATCGATAGTCACCGTCCCCGGTCATCTACCTGCCAAATTTCGAAGGCAATCGGCCCAGAAACGCCGGATATACGGGCGCCGAGAGGCCGGCGGATGCGCGTTTCGCGCATTTGCGAAACCGCGCAAATGATACGGCCGCCCTCGGTTGCCATTGCCATCGCCCCGTTAGGTCTCACAGCAAATTTGAAGCGATTCGGTCGAAAAACGGCGGAGTTATAAGGCCCGTTTCGTGTTTCAGACACACAGACACACACACACACACACACACACACACACACAGACACTTGGCTTATTACTATATGATGATAAGGGAAGTTCCACTGTAATTCAAAATCGTTGCGATGCAAATGAGTTAATGTTGGGTGCCTTGCTTTTTGTGTGTGTGTGGTGTTTTTTTAGGTGTCAGTGCAGCAGGCTCAGCTCTTGGGTCAACCCATGGGGGTGGGGGCGGGGGCCTCAGTGGCTCACACCACCACTCTGGTCCAGATCCTGACCGCGCCCGCGCCCATCTCCTCCACCCCTAGCACCTTCCCCACCCCTACCCCCGTCACCCCCACCTTCGCCACCACGGCCAAGCCCATCTCCACCCCCATCCCCATCGCGTCCAAGCCGCTCGGCTCTTTACAGGTATTGGACGGCCTCTCCAAAGTGATGTGTTGCATTAATAATAATAATAAAGAAAACTTATATAGCGCACATTCCAGGCTAGCTGCTCATGGCGCTTTACAACAAATAAATTTAACCAAATCACATCAATACCCATGCTCGCACGCACACAAGCACACACACTAACGAACACAGCATATCATTTACATGCGCATGCACACATACATACAGTACATACATACATACATACGTACGTACGTTTGTACATACATACATACATACACACAGACACAAACACACACACACATCCCCACACACATGCATAAGCACATGCCAGCGCGCGCATGCACACACACACTTTCTGTCTCCCACCTTTCCCATGCCATTCCTCATCCGCACACGCTTTCATTCTCACAATCCGATCATGGTGGACAGTAGTGTTCAGAGAATAGATGGGCGTTCAGGTTGGTTGGTTTTGAAAACTGACAGGGAGTTGGACTGTCTGTTTATAAAGAGTAGAGAAAGCGATGTGTTCCATTGTCTGTTTATAAATGTGGTAGAGTGGGCAGTAGACAGGATTTGGAGGTTTGGGAATATAATAGAAAATAGATTGTAGGAAATTATGTTTTACTTTTGTCTTTTAATATTTGTGGACTAGGACCAAGCATGATTAACTTAGGATTATTTCCCTTGTTGAAGTTAAATTTAGTTTCCTGTTGGAAGATCCTTACTCTTCACAAACAAGAGTTACTTTTTAGTGAACACTAGAGGTGGGGGGGGGGGGTAAACCGGTTTGAACCGAAAAACTGGTGCTAAACTTTGGCGGTTCGTAAAACCGGTTCGAGTTGCTGTGAACCGGTTTTTTAAACTGCAAACTGAAAGTAAGTTTTTCTTAGAATAACGCATTCTTTTCGAAAAACAAGACTGATTCTCAGCGCAGATTGGGTGTTTGTAAACCAAGCTGTTCTAGTTTGTGGTGGTCTATAGCTTTGACTTTGACTGAGTGTTGAGTTGAGTGTGTGTGTGTGTGTGTGTCATAAGTCATAAGTTTTTTTAGTGTGTGTGTGTGTGCTCGTGCGTGTGTGTGAATATTCTGACAAATAAATATGTGCTTGCATAGGTGAAACTAGTGATGCGAGTACTGGTATAAAAACACCGGTTCGATAAAACCGGTTCGAAGATGGAAAAACCGGTTCGGATTCTTGAACCGGTTCTCAACTCTAGTGAACACTTTTCCAAAAGAGTAAAGAGTAGAGAAAGTGATGTGTTGCATTGTCTGTTTATAAAGAGTAAAGAGTAGAGAAAGTGATGTGTTGCATTGTCTGTTTATAAAGAGTAAAGAGTCGAGAAATTGAAAAATAAAAAACCAACAAAAAACAAACAAGCCCCACAGTACACGCATTCCCCTCATTCTAGCTCCTTTCAGTTTTCCACAGAGAGCTATTTGTTTCAAGTTATTTAACAGAGGCAAATATTCTTATCATTGATGGTGGTTAGGGATAGGAAAAGACCTTACAAGTGGTTTGCCACCATAAAACAATGTAAGCCTAGTGGATGAAACACTTTACGTTGGTTTATGCTGGTGATGAGGGTTAACAGAAGGCACAGGCATGGTAGACCTCCACGAATCGCGAAAAATCCGCGAAACAGTTTGAAACAAAATTATTTAAAAATGCATTGAAATGGCATGAAAAAGTTAAAATTGCACTCATTTATTGAATTTTATTGAATTTTCTTCGGCCCCCTGGACCCCCGGCCATTTTCCTTGAAAACCACTTTGCCCCCCCACTGCCATGCCTGAAGGCATGAACTGACAGGAGCTGAGAAAAGCTACTGTGGACCAACTGTGTGTCTGTGTTCTTTTGCAGTCCGGGGTGGTGGCTGAATGTGATGTGTTGCATTGTCTGTTTATAAAGAGTAGAGAAATTGGGAAAAAACACACAAACAAACCCCACCCAAACCCAACTGTATGTCTGTGTTCTTTCGCAGTCCGGGGTGGTGGCTGGCGCCCCGGGAGGAGGAGGATCAGTAGTGGGCGGAGGGAAACCTGGGCGGGCAGCCTCTGTGAGCAGCATCAGCGTCCAGCCCGCCGCCATCCTGCCCAACCCGCACCACCCCCATCCCCACCACCACCACGCCACGCCCAGCGTGGGGACCATAGTGCTGCAGCCCGGGGCGCAGTACGGCAGCATGACGCTGCTCAACGCTTCAGGACTCTCTGCGGTTGCCGCAGCGGCTGCGGCGGTGCCTGTGTCCCAGGGGGGTGCCTCTCTGAAGGGTCAGGGCGGTGTAGGGGGGAACACCAGCGTGCACACCACCATGAACTCGCAGGGCTACATGACCACCATCAGGAACATCGCGCCGCCGTCTAACAACAACGCTCAGGCCAACAAGGTAGGTGGGGGATGGTGGGGTTTCTTCTTCTTCTTCTTCTTCTTCGATAGCTCAGTTTCCTGTCAATTATGAGCGCAATAGCTCAGTTTCCTGTCAATTATGAGCGCAATAGCTCAGTTTCCTGTCAATTATGAGCTCAGGCCAACAAGATAGGTGGGGGTGGGGGGTTTCTTCTTCTTCTAATATTTTGTCAATTTAAGGGATGCGGCTTATATACAGGTGCGTCCCATATAGTCCAGTTTGTACGGTAGCCTTGGTGTTCTAGCCTATGTGAATTGGTCTGACGCAGCCTTAAGCCAAGGCGAACTGATACTAATTACTATAGATGGTTATGATATGATTGGGAAAAATTGTGCGTGTGCGCGTGCGCGTGCGTGTGCGTGCAATGTGTGTGTGTGTGTGTGTATGCAGTGTGTGTGTTGATTGTGCCGTATGGAAATTGAGTGGTGTGTGTGTGTGTTTGTGTGTGTGTGCGTGCGTGCATGCGCGTGTGTGTGTGTGTGTGTGCATGCAGCGTGTATGTGTGTGTGATGCCCCCCCCCCCCCCCCCCCCCCCCCCCCGCGTCACCCCCCTTCCCACCCTCTCCCCTTCATCGTCTTTTTTGTGTGTGTGTGTGTGTGTGAATGTTTATAGTTTTATTTCTTTGTAAAGCGCCATGAATAGAATTTTCTAGACATGTGCGCTATATAAGTGCCAATTATTATTATTATTATTATTGTTGAAAGATGATGATTCTTCCAGGTGCAGACCATCCCCGCTCAGCCGGCTCAGGTGGTGACCAACCTGGTGTTCAAAGCCGCCAACCCCCCCAACCCCGCCTCCCCCCTGCCCCCCCACAACAAGCAGGGGGGGCCCCCCACCCCCACCCTCAACATCGCCCCCTCGCAGCAGCCCACCCACGTGCGGTACATCCTGCCCTCCGTGCAGGTAGGTATTTTGGGGTTGTATTGGGTACTTCATAGTCACGGAGGCGTCTCTGTGAAATTCGGGCTGCTCCCACCTGGAGTGCGCATCGCAGCCAGAGGCGCGCCACCCCATTCTTTTTTTTGGCATGCGATTTTTGTGTGACTGATGATGAAGGAATGTGTGGGGGGGGGGGGGGGGGGGGGGGGGGGTATTTTGACAAAATGACAACTTTTCGTTGCCACTGGGATTAACCCTTTCACCGCCGATGTCGCATTTTTGCACCATAATGATTTAATACCTATGTCATAAAAAGCCTTGAAATCTGGATCTCTTGTCCAATGTTCTTGTGTTCTTAATTTAAAGAGGTAAGGATAGGCCTTGTTTTAAACATGTCACAGAGGAGTTCCCAATATTGCAGACAAAATCGTATTTTTACCCATGTAAGGTTAACGGAAAATTTAGGCTCGAAAATGGCTGGCAGCGAAAGGGTTAACGTGTGCTGAGTGCATAGGCACACAGGACCTCGGTTTATCATCTCATCCGAAAGACTCCACGTTCAGACCGTAAGGCCTAGTGCAAAGTGAGAGGAAAAATCCCCTGTACCTAGGTTCGAACTCGGGTTTACTTGACACGAGGCGAACGCTCTACCACTGTGCCACTCTGCACCACTCTAGGGAGCAGTGAAGAGACTTTATTTTTGTTTTGACTCCCCGTCTTCTGGGTCGTACGTACAGTAGCGTTTGCTTTCACATGCCGCTCATTCCGAGTCCCCAACTCGTAGTCACACCCCCGGCTTGTTCAGGTCACAGAATCCGAGACCAGCAGTCCAAGCGAATCTATGTTTAGGCCGTCAGGAGGCAACCAACCGAGGAGACACTGCACTGCTGCTGAGTCACTGCGGTGGAGTTCACTGGAGCCTGTTCAGGACACCACCTACTAAGCCGCCTACTGATGAACACACTGATCCCCATGACTTTGACCCGAACGCACCAAGGCATAGACTGGATTGGAACCCGAAACTGAGGTCACCATGAGAGCAGGGCATGCAAAGCCACAGAATTTGAGACATTTTTTCTTTTTAATGATTGATGGAAATGAGGCGGATGATGATGATGATGATGATGATGCTATGGAGTTCCGTATGGGTCTGAGACCGCATGACAGGGCTGTATTCTACACTTCCTTTCATAATGATATCCCAGCGTTAACCAGGCCCGAGAACTACAGACACCTGTAGTGTTGGTCTTGAAATTAGAGCAACACCCTCAGACTCGCATCTGTTAAGCGGATGAAGCTCGACTGTGTGGTTTCAGTCTTCCCACTGAGCCCACAGCCACTCACTCTGGGTTAGGATTCGGTCCAGGATCGAAAAAAACCCTCGCCTCTGATGGGATTCGAACCCGTGACCTCCCAGCCAGTAGTCCACGACGCTAACCACTACGCCACGGCGGCTGGTGCAGTGAAGAGACTTAGGCCGTGCGCACATTAGTCGTTGTAAAGCGCAATGAGCCCATTGTGTGGTATCGCGCTATATAAGTATCCCCTATTATTATTATTATTATTATTATCCTTTTCCGTACCAAGCCATCTGGGAGAAACATAGCAGCGGTGTATAGTACGGATAGAAACCAAAGAGGCGAAATGTAAGACCATTTTCTTTTCTTATCTCTCTCCTCTCCCCAGGTGCAGGCCAGTCCTCAGGGCGACAAAATGCAGAACGTCCTGCAGATGGCGCTGCCGGGAGGGGCCGTCACCCAGGCCAACATCGTGGCCCTCGCCAGCTCCCACCAGCCCCCCTCCCAGGGCAAGATCCAGATCTCCCCCGCCAACAGCCTGCGCAAGGTATGTCGGGGGAAAAAAAAGGGGGAAAACTTCTTCCATACCTGCCAACCCTCCCAGGTAAATCTGGGAGCTTCCCGGATTTTGTCAACTCTCCCGGTCTTCCCGGAGTTCACGTGAAACTCCCGGATTTTGAAATTTCCAGCTTAGATGACCTCAGAAACGAGTGTTATGAAACCCGAAAACCGAAACTGGGTTTCAGGAAGCTTCGCGGAGCAGAGTTCGTACTGTGCATGTCGGAAGCGGGGGCTACTTCCTCCTACAATCCTTTGTTTGGCGGTCTTTAGGCCTGTCTCACGCCGCCATTGAAATAGCCTCGCCACGAAGCCGAAGAAATGGAAGACTGTTTTTTCAGACAAATACAAAAAATGTGACTTCATCGACAGCTGTCCACAGGACAAATACTGTGCTTTTTGCACAGTTTGCCGCTGCACAGTAAACGTGTCGTATGAAGGGAGGACGGCAATCAAAGATCGCCAATCCCCCTCCAGGATTTTGTTTGGGAAAAGTTGGCAGCTATGTTCTTCTTCTGCGTTCCCAGGCTATGCTTGGGGTGGTATATATTAGGTACTTTATAGTCACAGAGGCGTCTCTGTGAAATTCGGGTTGCTCCCACCTGGAGAGTGCATCGCAGCCATAGGCCCAATGTATTATTTTAATTTTTTTTGCATGCAATTTTTGTGCGACTGATGAGGAAGGAAAGGAGGGGAGGGGTGTGTAAATTTTGACCAAATGACAACTTTTTCGTCGCCGCTGGGATTAATGTGTGCTAAGTGCATGGGCACACGGGACCTCGGTTTATCGTCGCATCCGAAAGACTCCACGTTCACACCGTAAGGCCTAGTGCAAAGTGAGAGGAAAAATCCCCTGTACCCAGGTTCGAACTCGGGGGTTTACTTGACACGAGGCGAACGCGTTACCTCTGTGCCACTCTACACATATGTGCACAGCTGCCAACCGTGCCGAATTTCCCGGAAATTTTTCCGTTTTCCTGTCGCGATTGCGCATTTCCTATTATGACGACAAAATTCCTGATTCTGAAATTGCAAGAAAAAAAAGAAGAAAATGTCAAATCCAAGTCAACGTTTCCACAGCCATCCTAAATGCCAATCCAATATTTATTATCCATCCCGGAGACCGCATGTGCGGTAAGCTTTTTTGCTGAACTTTGTCAAGCAAAACCGGGAGCTTGCGTCGTGTTTACCGAAGTTTGTTCCTCGGTATAGAGAACAATTTCCCATCAACGATGTGTCCCACGAAGAGGATAGTTATGCTTTCTCAGGCATGGTAGACCTCTCGCGAATCGCGGAAAATCCGCGAAACAGTTTGAAACAAAATTATTAAAAAATGCATTGAAATGGCATGAAAAAGTGAAAATTTCACTCTCATTTATTGAATTTTATGGAATTTTCTTCGGCCCCCTGGACCCCCGACCCCCCCCCCCCCCCGGCCATTTTCCTTGAAAACCACTTTGCCCCCCACTACCATGCCTGTTTCTGCACTGTGTGCCGACGCAACTTACAAAATTTCCTACTGGGGATCTGAAATAACTTCGCTGTTCACGAGAAGCTTGTGCCGTGAAACTGAAAGCAGAAGTCTTCAGTTCAGTTGTGAAAACGACCGCGATGACAGAGTCATGATATAAAACAGTGGAGAGGTAAGCAGGTCGCTTTATTCGGCGTGTGTAAGACAATGTTTTCTTGTTAGGAGATCAAGGCTTTGGCTTCTTTATATTAACCCATTAATAGCCAAGAATTTTTGTGTGTTAAATCCTACAAAATTTTTGTGAATTTCTGTTGCAAAAGCAACCCAACAAACTAATATTCTAGAGAAATAGAAACATTCAAAATTGTTCTGTGTTTTTTCATGCGCGCGCTTGAAGCGTGCATGGCTACGAGAGGGGACGGGTTTTTCTCATAGTGATGCAATAAAATCAGAGAGAGAGAGAGAGAGAGATGGGTCGCTAAATGATGAAGTAAAACATGCTGTGAATTGCTGGTGACACATGATTGTTTGAGTTAACAGGTAACCCAAACCAGCCAGTATGTGTATAACCCAGAGCAGCTGGTATTTGTTTTGACTTCTCGCATGTTTTCCTTCCCCACCGCAACAGTCATACAGTAAAATCACTGGGGCCATTCATAGCCATGCACGATGACAGCGCGCAGTTGGGTAGCTTACTTCAGCAAAGAAAAGTTACCTAGGATTTTTAGAATTCGCAAAAATGGTGAAACACGTATAATTGTAAACATGTTTATCTAAAACTCTGTGCAGTTTGTTTTGTGATAAATGCGTTAGAGAAAATATTACACTCGCCTCGATCTGGGAGCGGTTCCTGAAGCCATTGTTTTCACTTCACACAACAAAACTTGTTGGCATGCGCTCGAATCAAAATACCGGATGTAAAAATCATGATGAATAAGGTAGAAAACTCATTTTTCAAGAGATTCAGACCAATATAATTTATTGTTTCCCTTCCTCTGCTTCTGTAGCTTTGGGAGTGTATAGGCACGCGTGGAGCGTGCATGGCTATTAATGGGTTAAAAAAATAAATTCTTCAGCTTCACGGGGCTGCGCCGACAATAGCAATGATTTTGAAGGGTTTTAGTTTTTCTAGCACTGTGGGCGAATACATTCGCCCAAAACATCTCTACACTCCCACCAAACGCAAAGACATTCACTGCCAAGCACCCTGCCATGTGTTTGCCTGTTTTTAGTGTTTGTGCGACAGTTTCTTCTGTTAACCCTTTCACCGCCAGCCATATTTCAGCCAAACATTTCCATCAAGTTTACCTGGGTAGAGAACAAAATCCATCTGCAGTATTGGGGATTCTTCTGTGACATACAGTGAAACCCGTTTAGTACGAATTCCAGGGGAGAGGGCCAATTTACTCGTTGTAAGCATTGCTCGTTAAAACCATTTTATCGATTTTGGCAACCCTGACGAACCTATCAATCGGTCCTCACATCTACTGTGATGTGCGTGTTGGTAAAGTGTGAAAAAGACAGAAAAACGGAAACAACACACTTACCCAACAAAGCATGGTTGTAAGCCCTGTATCCATAGGGTTTTTAATGCCGATTACATACACTTTAAAACAGTTTATTAACACACGATAACATCAAAAACATAAAATCCACACACGCGCTTTAAGAGAAAGTTAAAATTTCCCGGAAGTCACAAGATCAGTGCGCAAAGAGTGAGTCCAGTGTCGTCTGCTTGCGCTGCAGACACCCAAGTTGTTATATCGGCCAATCAGAATGCCGCTTACATATCGAGGGGTCAGTCAAGATGGCTATGCTGTTGTCAGTGTGTTCTCGTTCTAGCCAGGTAGTTGTGCAAGAAAGCTTGACTTTGGGATGGCGGTGTGGTTGTAAGTGCGTTCTCGTTCTAACCGCGTAGTTTTTGCATAAAAGCTTGACTTTGGGAGTCAATAAATTGTACGTTATATGCAAGTTGCTCGTTGTAGCGAGCTCGTTGTATGCAGAATTAGAAAAAGAAGGCTTGTGGTCGGGAATTTTGAAACCACTCGTTAAACACGGGCTCTCGTTGAAACCGTACTCGTACTAAATGGGTTTCCCTGTATATAGCATAAGGTCTATCCTTACTTCCCAAAACTAAGACAATCTGGTATTTGGATAACAGACCCCAATTTGATGCCTTTTAGTGACATAGGTGCTAAATCACTGTGGTGCTAAAATGCGACTTTGGCGCGAAAGGCTCAAAGCAATGCATGCGCACTCGAAAGGAAAAAAAAGTGACTCCCATCTAGTCGGTTGAGATGCAAAGAACAACCAAGAACAAAGCAATACATGACGCTAGAAATGTTCATGCACATACACACGCTCGCGCACACACACACTCCACACACATGTGCGGTTTTGGTAGCCACTGGCCCGCGGTTTTGGCACTGCCGGCCGCGGTTTGTACTTCATGAGGCAGCGCGATCTTATTCTCAAATGGTATTCTTAAACGGTTTGTTTTCATACTGCGCATTCGGAAACGAAAAATCGCGGCCATGTTTGTTTTCTTCTTCGTTTTCTTCTTCCGAGTTTAGAGCTCTCTAGACTCTTACTTTCACCGTTTCAGAGTTTGTTTTGATGACTAGTGATTGTGATTTGGGTTTTAAATGAGTCGATTTAGAGGATATGATCGCCGCGGGAGACTACGATGATGTGAGAACTTTGAACTTTTCCGCGAGAAATCGGGTAGCGAATGATCGCAATGATGCTGACTACGGACTAGAGTTTTGTGGGGTCCAACTCGATGTCGACTCCGAGTCATGGCGAGTGTTGTTCGTCCGCGGATTGGACTCTGGAGTATTCTGATGCCTGTGCTTATAGCTCTATCCTACAACCAAGTAAGAATGTTCGGACGAGTGATGTCCCTTGCATGCCCGGGTGATTTCTGGTCACATACACACACACACACACAGAGTGACACACACACGCACACGCACACACACACACGCACGCACACGCACGCACACACACACACACACACACACACACACACACACACACACACACACACACATACACACACACTATGACAGTAAAGAGAAAGAGGAGCAGCTGTAGCTCAGTTGGTAAGTCCGAGTCGCTAGCTCGTAATCCGTCATGGTTTGCGAGTTTTCCGTGGGTAGTTTGTGCTTTTAACAAGTACTTTGCCCCGGAAATCACCGTGGCTGACTCCGACACACCAGAGCAGGGGCAGATAACGCTAATTGATCGAGTTTCGGGATAGGGCTATAGTCAGGTGCGTCTTATAGTCCAGTTTTTACGGTATTACATTTTTCCCCACGTTCATCTTCTGTCCGTTTTCCCCCCCACCCCAGGTGCTGACCACGCAGCAGTCGGTGCTGAGCAAAGGGCAGCAATTCCAGCCGCAGCAGGCCGTAGCCCTGACCCAGTTTGTGGCCATACCCCAGTCCCCGGCCATCGTCGCCATGGCGCAGCCGCAGCAGGTCTGTAACGGGGAATCCCATTGGTTGGCCAAGTTGTGTGGAGTGAGAGAGAGAGAGAGCGAAGCTGATTGGTTTGTGACGGGGAATCCCATTGGTTGGCCTAGTAATGTGGAGTGAGAGAGAGAGAGCGAAGCTGGTTGGTTTGTGAAGGGGAATCCCATTGGTTGGCCTAGTAGTGTGGAGTGAGAGAGAGAGAGAGCGAAGCTGGTTGGTTTGTGACGGGGAATCCCATTGGTTGGCCTAGTAGTGTGGAGTGAGAGAGAGAGAGAGAGAGCGAAGCTGGTTGGTTTGTGACGGGGAATCCCATTGGTTGGCCTAGTAGTGTGGAGTGAGAGAGAGAGAGAGAGCGAAGCTGGTTGGTTTGTTACGGGGAATCCCATTGGTTGGCCTAGTAGTGTGGAGTGAGAGAGAGAGCGAAGCTGATTGGTTTGTGACGGGGGGGGGAAAGTTTGCTTTCTTTGTCAGTTATTATGATTGCTTGTACCAGGGCTCCCAGGGACCCCCATTTGGGGGTCTATGAAGTACTAGAATTCTAATGGACCCTCTGAAAGAATGTGCATGGGGTCCCAGGGATACACTATAAAAAAATTTTTTAGCATTCGCAATGTCATTGGGACCCTCTATACTGTTAGTGAAGGAGTCCCTGGGACCCCTTGTTTTGCGGGACGATTTGGAGCCCTGTGCACGTCGACTTCAAGTATTATTTGTTGTTGTTGCGGAATCGTGATATGGTTGTCTTTTCTTTTTCTTAGTTTTTTTCTTTTTTAATTTTTTAATTTTTTAATTTTTTTTGGTAACGAGAGACCACACTGTAGCAATTTCTATTAAAGGGGCACCCTGACGGATGAGTTTTTGCAAGAAACACATCGAGATCACCAGGAAAACACCCTTTACAGAGATCGCAACACTCACTTTGCTCTGGTGTCCTAGAAATCAAGCCGTCAAATCGGCGATTCCTCCTTGGCGGAGGTGCTGTAAGTCAAATTCTTTCAGTGAAAGATACATGCCTTCTATTTTCTTATGGCTGCCTGAGTTAGACCAAATCGTTTGCACGAAATTTCCACAATACAAGCCTTTTTATTTATTTTTATTTTTTTTGTATACAGTTTACCAACATGAGTTTCGCTCACAATAAAGGAAATAGCTCCAATTGTTTTTTTTTACTGCACTACAAAGAAGAAAAAGCTTCAACCACAATGAGTGGCCTCCACCCACCCCATCCAAAATGGCTTCTCTCTCCGGCATCTCCGCCAAGGAGGAATCGCCATTTTGACGGTTTGATTTATTGGAAACCAGAGCAAAGTGAGTGTTCCGATCCTTGAAAAGGCTGTCTTTCTGGTGATCTCGACGTGTTTCTTGCAAAAACTCAATCTGTCAGGGTCCATCTTTAACCCATTCAAGTTGTTCCGGCCATATATGTCCGGAATTGATAGCTGTTAATTTGATGCATTTGCTTCAAGGGAAGTAAATCTGTGCACACCATACTTTGGTCACTTCTAACCTCGCTTCACTCCCTTAAACCACAATTTTGCCCCTGACTTTGCTTTTGTAGTGGTTCGTTGTGGGGGAACCAATCGGTGTAGAGAGGTTGTTTAAAAAAAAAAATGAAGTCTATATATAAAAAAAAGTCTGATCTACCACTTCCCTATGTCTAACCCTGAAGTAAAAACCCGTAATCTTCTTTCATTTCTCCTTTTGTTTATGTACGTTTTGTTTGTGTGCGTGGCTGGAGTGATTTGTGAGTTTTTTGGAATAATTCAAAATCGTTGCGATGCGAATGAGTTAACCCTTTTGCCGCCAATGTCGCATTTTTGCACCACAATGGTTTAACACCCATGTCACTAAAAAGTATCAAACCAGGGATTGTTATCTGAAGACCCTATTGTCTTAAATTTGGGAGTCAAGGACAGGCCTAATGCTATTGGGTTCTGCAACGAACACCTTTTTTTAAGAGTGAATGCCCTTGGAGGGTGGGGGAAGATGGTTAAGTACTGACCAAACAAGGGGATAACTCGCCAATAACCCCTATTTAAAAGCAGGAGGAACATTCGGGAGCCCTGGGAAAAGGTTAAGATGAAACAGTGACTGTCAGGGCTCCCAGGGACCCCCATTTGGGGGTCTATGAAGCACTAACATTCTAAAGGACCCTCTAAAAGAATGTGCAGGCCAGGGGGTCCCAGGGATGCACTAGGAAATTTGTTTTTAGCATTCGCAATGCTACTGGGACCCTCTATCCCGCCTCTAGAACCCTCTATAATGTACGTGAAGGAGCGAGTCCCTGGGACCCCTTGCTTTGCAGGACGATTGGGAGCCCTGCACTGTTGTTTTTTTCTATTCCGTCGCAGGTTCAGATCTCGGGGTCCCTGGCTCAACCGGTGGTGTCCCTAGCCCTCCCTCTCCCCTCCCCCACGGCGGTGATGCACCCCCAGCACCAGACCCTCACCCCCGCCCAGTTACAGCAACAACAACAGCAGCAGCAGCAACAACCATCATCCCACTCCATCACCACACAGCATCAGTCATTCCATCACCATCACCAGCAACAGCAGCAGCAGAGGGTCATTTTGCCAACGAATCAGAGGTATGGACATCTCCGGGGGGACACCGGGGGGGGGTCTTTGCCTCCCCCCCCCCCCACCTTCTGGAAGTTCTGTCTGTGTTAACCCTTTCACCGCCAATGTCGCATTTTAGCACCACAATGGTTCAACACCCATGTCACTAAAAGGCATCAAATCAGGGCCTGTTATCCAAAGACCCTATTTTCTTAATTTGGGGAGGTAAGGACAGGCCTAATGTTATATACGTCACAGAGGAATTTGCAATATTGCAGACATTTTATTTTCTCTACCCATGTTAAGTTTAGTGGTATTTTTTGGCTGCAAAATGGCTGGCGGCGAAAGGTTTTTAAATGAGCCACAGCTGTTTCAGGAGGAACATATTGCCGCCCGCATGCAATACAGATGTAAGTCGAAAGACGTCACTTCACAGGAGAAGCAACAAACTGATTATTTCAGTCATTTCAAGTCAAATTGCTTCAGATTTTTTCATACGGCTTTATTAGTCAATTACTTGTAGCGTTGCCATAGCCGATGAGGTTTAACCGAGGCATGGTTACCGCTACAGCTATCTGTATTAATTAAAAGTCGGGACTTTACTGGTTTCGTACTGCCTCCGGGCATTGCCTCCAGTATTGTTCCCACCATATTTGTATTTACAAATGTCCCATATGTGTCTGATTCAGACCAAGAGGACGTAAAACTCCATTTTCTCTCTCATACGGCTTTATTTCGAGCCATCAAATAACTTTGTCACTTCAGTTTTTCAAATGAATCACGACTTATTTAAGTAATATTGGAATAAGAAATGTTGCCCCCAAATCATGGTTTTAGACTGAGAAGAAGATTAATTTTAGTCCAAAATAAAAGCTTTAAAGCATTGTTGAGAATAATACCTTGGCACTCCAATACGCCCTCCAATATATTTTTTAGATACAAAATAATGGGAGAAATTGTCAAAAGTGTTTGTTGATTTGACTCAATGAATGTTGCTATCTTATTCTTGTATATGCAAAAAATCTTGAAATCAAAAACATTTTGAGAAGGGGGCGGGGTCGTCCAGCTCCCTGTATGGAGGCACGAGGCATCCACCCACAGCCCCGACGACCCTCTAAGCTTAGGGGAACTTTACCTAATAGGAATTGTTCGGAAATAATTAAGGGGAGTAATTTGATGGTGTGTGGGAGTGATCTCGCCTAATTCAATCGGTCAAACTGGGGAAGTTACTCTACCTTCAGGTAGATCCCCAGCCCTCGCTTCGTGTGTTTGAGGAGACACACAGCATATAGAACGCAGTGCGTCATTCTAAATTTGATGTCATTTATATTTTTTTACATCACAGTTTGCAAGTTCTATCACTTTGTAGCAACTGGCCACCCTTTATTTTTCCAAAAAAAATGTTTGCAAGTCGCTGACTGGCATCCTGCGGTTTCAAGCTTCGACGCCATTGTTGCATTGTTGCTGTGGCATTTGACCGAGTAATGGAGGTAAACAACTCTAATTTTCACGAAGTGCTCTCCCCTAGTTTTTTTACCCCGAAAATCGTCTGTTATGATTGTTGTGTATTGTTGTGTGTTTCAGGTTCAGCTTTGTGTCCCAGCCCAGCGGGGCGACTGTGTCCATCGCGGCCAACAGCCCCTCCCCCATCAACAAGGGGGACAACCCCTCTGCCCTGCAGGGCATGACGCATTACCTGCCCCTCATGCCAGGTAACCACCAGACACACAATCACAGGGGTGCTCATTTTCCGGTATGTGCCGGAATTCCGGTTTTCAGATGACTAAAAAATGTAATCTCCGGTTTTTGAGTTAAGTTTTGACAAAAAATTCCGGCATCGGAGAAACATGACGATTACAAACATCGTACATGTATTGGCCGAAGTAGCAAACCGATTGAAAATTATCTTTATACGGCACAATCTTCATTTCGCGCCTTTTTGCTCTTCTGATGTTGTAATTTCCAAGATGGCGTCCGCTGAGAACGCATGTATTGAGTTGGCAAAACCAACATGTAAAAAAACCGAAAAAAAGTATGTGAAGCATTGGAGAATTGAGTGGCCGCAGAATGTAGTTTGTGGCCGAAGATTCGGCGATGTTCATTCGGTTACTGTTAGCTGATTGAAAAATTTTTTGGGAACACCAGGCCCCCCCCTCCCTCCCCCTCCCGGTCAACAAAACTGCTGACGTTAGCTGAAAATCCGGGTGGAAGGATTTCTCGGCTCAAAAAAGAAGTTCAGGTTTTCAGGAAATTGGAACTTGCCGTTTAGATTGGTTTCAGGTTTTCGGTTTGGGGAATTTCTAGTTCCAGGTTTGGGGACCCTTTGGCGCTAGCACCCCTGCACTCAGAGCTGATTCTAGGGTGCAGGATTGGTACAGTCCCCCCCAAAGTCTGTTCCGTCCCGCAATAATCGGGTCTTAGCACGGGCCGACGCCCGCATATTTGCAGAACTGCCCGCACTTTTTACCAATCGCTGCGGGAATTCTTTCGTCGTCTGCTAAATCTGTCGTCTACACAGACCGAAAGCATCGAGCAGGAATGAATGATTTCTCGACATTTCATTGGTTCGTTGACAATGTTAGTGTAAATCAACCAATCTCGTTTTACCGACAAGAAGTTGCGAGAGTCCTACCCGCCATGTTGAATTTTCCTCAAAATGAAGCGGACAACGACGCTCTTCGACTTTGATTTTTGTGGCGGCAAAGTAAAAAAAAAAAAGAAATCCTCTGCCAAACGAGTGTGCAGAAGAGGTTGCAGAAACAGCTACTGCATCAACAGTCTCGGAGAAGCAGCCCGAAGATAACGGCACTAGTGCGAGGGAACACCGGTTCCAACACGAGTGGCTGAAGAAGTGGCCATGGCTAGTGAAGATTGAATCGGCCGCCTCCCCCTTCCCCTCATATCCATTGGACCTGCCCCCCTTTTTTCATTCTTAGGGGGGGGCGAACCTAGAATCAGAATCCTAGAATCAGCTCTGACACTGACCTTGACCACCTTCTGCATTCCCAGGCCATATGGCCATAATGGGTAAAGTACGTATCGTGTCCGGTTTTCAGTTTTCAATGGCCTCCCCCCCAGGGTTCGCACGGTCTTTGAAAGTCTTTGAAAGTCCTTGAGAAATGGAGTGTCATTTTCAAGTCTTTGAAAATTGGCTTTGGTCTGTGAAAATCATGAAATGGTTTGTGAAAAAGTCATTTTTGTTTGTTTTGCTTCCAGAATTGACTAAGAAACAATTTATTTTCACTAATTTTCCATATAGCAGATGTCCTCGATTTGTTGAGTTACTTCCCTTCACTGTATCCAGGTCTTTTGGCTACACCGGTGCAACTTGAATGATCGTGATCGAAGCAATTGTCATCATTGCATGTCGTGAGAGGTCTTTGAAAATGGGATAAAGGGTCTTTGAAAAAGTCTTTGAAAGTTTGTGAATTTTAATATGAAAAATCTGTATGAACCCTGTCCAAGGGGAGCGAACCTATGTTAGGCCACCGTCATGAGGCAACCAACCGAGGAGACCCTGCGCTGCTGCTGAGTCACTTCGGTGGTGGAGTTCAGTGGTTGTGCTAGGAGCTTGCCACGGTTAAAGACAGTCCCCCGCATAGCTGTGCATAGCATAGCGACATTTTGATGTAGCCTTGGTGTTCTAGCCTAGCTCAGTCGGTCTGACGCAGCCTGAAGCCAAGGCGAGATGCACACTAATGAACTCCAGTATGGGTGCAACTCTTCATTTGTTTTTATATTTACCAGAAACTGAACTTCAGGTGTTGTTTTTTTAAAATTCATTAAAAAAAATAATTCGACCACAAGCGATTTGGAGCGTTTTGAACTTTGGTTGTTATATCGTGGAAGTCTCTCACTCGGGGAATCTTGAAAGCAGCATGGTGATGCCACATTGTTTTCAAAGGCAATGTAATATTTTCACAAGGCTTATCGGACTCAAAACTGTCTCAGTCCATCATTTTAACTGTCTGTCTGTATAATGTTTCTCTATAACGTGAGCTTATTAGTGTATTGTATTGTAACATTGGACCATGAGCGTATTTGCACCTGTGTGTTCGAACACACCACAAGAGACTAGGTATGCATATTTTAGTATAGTTATAGGATATGCTGTATGTTTGTGTGTGTGTGCGAGTACGTGAACGAGCTGTTCGTTTGAGCTTGAATTTTTTTTCGCATGTTCTTCAATTTACTGTGAACATGCCTGTTGTTATTTTCTATTCTTTTTATGCATTTTTTACTTTCTTTTTGTTTTCCTTTTCTTGTTATTTGGCTTTTCTTTTTCCCCTCGAGGGCATGGTGTAAAGAAGCTTGAGCTTATCCGTTTACCCTCATTAACCCTTTCGCCGCCAAAGTCGCATTTTAGCACCACAGTGATTCAACACCTATGTCACTAAAAGGCATCAAATTGGGGTCTATTATCCAAAGACCCTATTGCCTTAGTTTTGGGAGGTAAGGATATACCTTATTTCATATATGTTACAGAAGAATCCCCAATACTGCAGATGGATTTTAGTCTCTTCCCAGGTAAAGTTAACGGAAATTTTTGGCTGAAATGTGGCTGGCGGTGAAAGGGTTAAACATTCGTATTCGTATTCTCTCTATCTTGCGTTGCCCCCTCCTGAATCATCCTACAGGGCTCTGCCCCTGTACCCTGCCGGGGCTCTGGGCGGCCCCTGGACCCCTGCCTTTCAGTTTTTTTCATTTGCTTTCGCGATGCCATCGGCTACGCTTTTTGTGTGTTTTGGTCCCTCTCGCGTCCCTGCATATTATTTTAAATCAAGTTGAAATGCGAGATTTGCGTGTTCCCCAGGTCAACAGGTGATTCAGATTCAGCCGCAGCAGGTGCGCTCCCCCGCCTCCCTAAGCCCCGCCCTCACGCTGGGAAGCCCCGCCCCTAACCCCGCCCCCCACCTCTTGGCTCATCATCATCAGCAGCAGCAGCAGCAGCAACATCAGCAGCAGCATCAGCCCAGTCTGGCCCCGAAAATCTCCACGGTGGTTCACAAGACCCACAGCCCCCAGCCCCAGCAAATACTGCAGCATCATCAACACCACCTACACCAGCAACACCACCAGCAGCAGCAGCAGCAGCATACGTTGAGAGCCAGCCCTAAAGCTTTCCAGGGTAAGATGAGAGAGCGAGGGGAGGGGTTGTGTGTTGTTGTTGTTGTTCTTTGGTTTAACCTCTTCACTGCCCCGTCACGGATATTTCCGTCAACTTCCGGTAACAAGGCAAGGCAAATGTTTTATTTCATACCCACTTATAGGACAAAATAATATACCTATACTATTATTGCAAAAAACAAACATGTGACATTTTGTCCATGCACATCATCGAAAAGAACTGTTTATAACTGTAACAAAGTGCTTAAGTTTAATCAAAAGTTTCTTATTTTTTGAGGAAAACAAAGCATTAAATGTATACGCATTTGGTCGCACAAAAAAGTACCGCAGAAGGTATCTATTTCTTTCAGCATTAAAGAAGGGACAGACAAACAAATAATGGAACTCATCTGCCACATCATGTACGCTACACTTTTCGCAATTTCTTTCACTTCTGGGTATATTATCGTAGCGCAGTTTATTTACTGTCAAGTTATTATTAGTTGTTCTACATTTTAGAATGGTAAACACATAATTCTGAGGAAGTACTAAGTAGTGTGGATCAGCACCAAATGATGGTTTAAACATTCTATAGTTCATATATAATTCATCATTATCAACATGCATATAACATATAAACTGCCCCGTCACGGAAATATCCGTCATAGCGTTATTCTAAGAGTTTCCCTTTTTCTATCCATATGATTCCCGCAGTATGTTTTAATGCATGTGAGAGTGTTCTCAAATGATAGTATATTCAATTCCCTTTCAGAAAAGCATAGGTTTTATGCACTTTTATTCAGAAATGTTTACGATAGACTCCGCAACCTAAAACGGCTTGGCAAATAGTTGCCCCGGAACCGGACTCGGCAGTGAAGGGGTTAACGTCTTTTTACTAAAAGCGATATTAGACAAATATCTGTCTAAATATCTGTTTTACATATCTGTAAAACGTTAAGAGATCCGCACCCCTCTCTCTTTCTTCTTGGAAAAAAACCCTGCCTCTTCCACTCCGCAGTGCAAACTCTCTGCCTTCTTTCAAGTCGTTTCTCAAAACCACCCCCTGTTTTGACCCCTGACCTGCATCTTTCTTTTCATTTCTACCGATGTTCTTGTTGTGTTCTCTGTGTGAGGGTGTGAGGGTTTTATGCCTGATAAATTGTTTTCTGTGTGCGTGTGTGTGTGTGGAGAGAGGGTATGTTTTATGCCTAATAAATTGTTTTTGTAAGTTTTATCTCTCTGTGTGTGTGTACATGTGTGTGTGTGCGTGTACGTGTGTGTGTGTGGTTTTTTATGCCTGCTGATAAATTGTTTTTGTAAGTTTTTTGTGTGTGTGTGCGTGTGCGTGCACACAACTTGTGTTTGATCTTCATTTGTGTAAACTATTTACGCTCTGTAAAATTACTTATCCATGTACTTATTTTGTAAGCGCCTAGGACTTTCTAAGATCAACCACAAAGAAGTGATTGTTATTATATTCTTATTCTTATTATTGTTATTATATTATCATTATTATTATGATTATTATCATCATTATTATCATTATTCCTGCAGGCATGATCAAACTGAAGCCGCCCCCACCCACCAGCTTCATGATCCCCGCGGGGGGAGGGGCAGGGGGGGTCTTAGGCACGGCGGAGGCCACTGGAGGGGGGAAGGGGGAGATCGGGTTCATCTCCAGCCCCAACCTTCAGTCCAAACCCACCAAGGTCAAGGCCGCCATCGCCCACGTCCCGCTCGCCTCGGAGAGCCTGCAGCTGTCCACCCCGCACAACCCCGGTAAGAGTAGAAGGTGCAGAGAAGGGCAGCTAAACTAACTGGTGGTTTTAACTCACTCCGGGGCGAATGATCCGGTTCATGGCTCACACAACCGTTTAGGACGAATGGCCCGGATCCGGCTCATAAGAGTTTTCAAGAGGTTTTGATTTCTGGCGTGTAACCAGCTTTCCGGTGCGAAGTCATAACCTACTTACAGTTTGCTTTGACCTTGCCTCTCTTGAAATCAACCAATCATTGCAGACTTCCCATTCAGGTTTGGTTGTAGAGGGAGGTCAAAGATCGGAATGTGAAATTTTCCTTCTTTCTATGTGTTAGCTGTTTTCGTCAATAGGAGACAAACGACGAAGGTAAGGAATCTGATATTTTACGATCGTTTAGTGCATGGTGTTGCTAATCTTTTCTGAACATATTGATGCCTAACTCTTCATAACTTGGTTTGGGTGATTATTTTACGTACCTAGTCAAATGCCGTCCCCACAGAACAAGGGGAAATAATTCGGCCAGTCCCGAGTGAGTTGATAACTATTCACAGAGAGAGAGAATGGAATGCCTGAATCTTCCAAGTTTGAAAGCAAGAAGAATAAGAGGAGATCTAATACAGAGTTATAATAAAACATTTAATAATATTGATGAACTTGAATGCAACAGAGTTTTTGAAACTAACAAATTACGACAGAACAAGAAATAGCACTGATAAAAGTATTTATTGAATATTGTAAAACTAACACAAGAAAGAAAGTAATCTTTTACTAACAGAGTTGCACCTTCATGGAATCAACTACCAACTAACATTAACCCTTTCACCGCCAGCCATTTCTCAGCCTCAAAATACCTTTAAACCTAACTGGGTAGAGAAAATAAAATATCTGCAATATTGCGAATTCCTTTGTGACATGTATAACATTAGACCTATCCTTACCTCCCAACATCAAGAAAATAGGGTCTTCGGATAACAGGGCCTGATTTGATGCCTTTTAGTGACATGGGTGTTGAACTATTGTGGTGCATGAATGCGACATTGGCGCTGAAAGGGATAAGAGAGAATCTAGTACTAACAGTTTTAAAAAGCAGCTCGACCAATTACAATTTTATAATGTACGAATACAATGATTAATTCATCGCAAAAAAACTGAGTGTACGATATACCTTGAGTATGTAAAAATAAAACAAAGAAGACATTATTACGGCTACATTATTTATTATTATTACTGGGAAACCCATTTAGTACGAGTACGGTTTAAACGAGAGCCCATGTTTAACGAGTGGTTTCAAAATTCCCGACCACAAGCCTTCTTTTTCCTTGTTAAATAATTCTGCATACAACGAGCTCGCTACAACGAGCAACTTGCATATAACGTACAATTTATTGACTCCCAAAGTCAAGCTTTTATGCAAAAACTACATGGTTAGAACGAGAACGCACTTACAACCACACCGCCATCCCAAAGTCAAGCTTTCTTGCACAACTACCTGGCTAGAACGAGAACACACTGACAACAACATCGCCATCTTGACTAACCCCTCGATATGTAAGCGGCATTCTGATTGGCCGATATAACAACTTGGGTGTCTGCAGCGCAAGCAGACGACACTGGACTCACTCTTTGCGCACTGATCTTGTGACTTCCGGGAAATTTTAACTTTCTCTTAAAGCGCGTGTGTGGAGTTTATGTTTTTGATGCTATCGTGTGTTAATAAACTGTTTTAAAGTGTTTGTAATCGGCATTAAAAACCCTATGGATACAGGATACTGGGCTTACAACCATGCTTTGTTGGGTAAGTGTGTTGTTTCCGTTTTTCTGTCTTTTTCACACTTTACCAGCACGCACATCACAGTAGATGTGAGGACCGATTGATAGGTTCGTCAGGGTTGCCAAAATCGATAAAATGGTTTGAACGAGCAATGCTTACAACGAGTAAATTGGCCCTCTCCCCTGGAATTCGTACTAAACGGGTTTCACTGTACGGTTTCATTATTTTGTCCCTATTTGCAAATCCTCATCCTAAATGAAGGACTCGAAAGGGATATAAAATCACCAACCCAAGTCGGACATGCATTCCTTAAGTTAGGCGCATAGCGGCAGCATGATGCATCTGCGCTCGTATGATGGGAAAGAGATGATGATGCTTTATTCAACAGTTGTGTCGTGCGTTGTGTTTGGGTGTGGTGAGTGATGGTGTATGTGTGCGTGCGTGCGCATTTGTGTGTGTGTGTGTGAGGGGGGGAGGGGCCTGCGTATGTGTGTGTATGCATAGTTGCTCATGTGTGAGCGATTATATGCATTTGCCGAACTGCTTGTTTCTAAAAGTTTTGTAGAACTTTCTTTCTTTCTCTTTTCTTCCAGCCTATCAGCAGCGCTCCAGGCTGTCCGTCAGCTCCTCTCCCCGCCCCAGCCCCTCCCCCAACCTCTCCCCCGCCCCCTCCCCCTCCCCCAGCCACCCCTCCCACATCAACACCGTCCCCTCGCCCACGCCCACCTCCTCCCACCACCTTCAACCCCCGCCCGCCTCCCCCCGCGTCACCCACCCCGTGTCCCCGACCCACACTCTCCACGCCGGCGGCGAACAGCTGTCCCTCGCCCGCTCCGTGATGGAGAAAAGGAGGGGGGAAGGAGGAGGAGGAGTGGTGGGGGTGGTCCCTCCCCCCATCCTCTCCCACCCCACCCCCGCCGGCGAGTTTGACCAGAGCGGGATGGGGGTTTCTGGGAAGAAGTGTGCGGACGATCGTAAACCCGCCGCACCCGTTCGGGAGAAGAAAACCGTGAGGATGGACGTGCCGGAGACGGAGGGGGAGAAGGAGGAGAAGAGAGAAGCGGAGGCCAGAGAGAGAGAGAAAGGAGGAGGGGGGTGGGGGGTCGAGGTGGTGATGGGGGAGAGAGGGGGAGTGGTGTGGGGGCTGGTGTTCCGGAGGGGCTGCAGTCGCCGACCACGCCTAACGGAGGACAGCAGGTGTGTGTGTGTGTGTGTTTGAATGTATGTGTGTGTGTGTGTTTGATTGTGTGTGTGTTTGATTGTGTGTATGTGTGTGTGTGTTTGATTGTGTGTGTGTGTGTGTGTTTGATTGTGTGTGTGTGTGTGTGTGTTTGAATGTATGTGTGTGTGTGTTTGTTTGATTGTGTGTGTGTGTGTGTGTTTGTTTGAGTGTGTGTTTGATTGTGTGTGTGTGTGTGTGTGTGTTTGAGTGTGTGTTTGATTGTGTGTATGTGTGTGTGTGTGTGTTTGAATGTATGTGTGTGTGTGTGTTTGTTTGAGTGTGTGTTTGATTGTGTGTGTGTGTGTTTGTTTGAGTGTGTGTGTGTGTGTTTGTTTGAGTGTGTGTATGTGTGTGTGTGTGTGTTTGAATGTATGTGTGTGTGTGTGCTTGATTGTGTGTGTGTTTGATTGTGTGTGTGTGTGTTTGTTTGAGTGTATGTGTGTGTGTGTGTGTTTGAGTGTATGTGTGTGTTTGATTGTGTGTGTGTGTGTGTTTGATTGTGTTTGTGTGTGTGTGTGTGTGTGTTTGTTTGTGTGTGTGTTTGTTTGAGTGTGTGTTTGAGTGTATGTGTGTGTGTGTGTGTGTTTGAGTGTATGTGTGTGTTTGAGTGTATGTGTGTGTGTGTGTGTTTGATTGTGTGTGTTTGATTGTAAAGCTGGTTGCAAATCAGTAATTAATTTTTGCTTCAGGGATTTATTTAAATTCCTGAGTACAAAAGGTTATTAATTTGCTTAGTCATGTAACTGGTATGCTGACGGCATTATGATTTTATGTCCAGTATTGTATCTTAGCCTGATTGAGAAGGTGAATGCGGTCTTATGTTTCTTCTTGGAATGTTCATATTGTAACTATTTTACTCTTGTATAATTGTCAGAGTGTGTGCGTGTGTGCATGCATGCTTTCGTGTGTGCGTGCATGCATGCGTGTGTGTGTGTGCGCGTGTGTGAGGAAGAAAGAGAATGGTGTGTGCGTGCGTGTGTGTATGTGTGCATGCATGCGTTTGTGTGTGTGTGTGTGTGCCTGCGTGCGTGCGTGCGTG
>CM065713.1:24822754-24855254 GCA_017654935.2 Phymorhynchus buccinoides | reverse complement strand
TGCACGTTCCACATTTCAAGTCAATGTCAGGTCTCGTTTCACAGCGGTTTGTTAAAAGGTGAAGCGGCACATATCGCGTGCATTTATAAATCGATTCGCTTCCAGTTTGGCACACAGATAGTCACTGTCCCCGGTCATCTACCTTCCAAATTTGAAGGCAATCCGTCCAGAAATACCGGAGATACGGGCGCCGAGAGGCCGGTGGATACGCTTTTCGCGCATTTGCCAAACCGCGCAAATGACACGGCCGCCTTGGTTGCCATCGCCACGTTAGGGCTGATAGCAAATTTGAAGCGATTCAGTTGAAAAACGGCGAAGTTATAAGGCCCGTTCTGTGTTTCACACTGACGGACGGACGGACAGTTGCCTTTTAATATAATGATAAAGTCCACCCACAGAGTTCTGGAGCCATCATCAAGAAGAAAATCTCCAACCTGGGTCAGTATTCTAATAATTTGCGTTTACATTAAAAACATTTTTTTTTTAAAGATAATGAACTTTTTTTTTATACGTTGAGTTGATAAGTTTGAGTTTAACAGTTTCTCTCTCTCTCTCCCTTTGTTGCAGTCAAGGGGGACAATCCAGAGGGGGAGACGAAGCTGTCGAGCGAATCGGAGACGACCACGCCCAAGACGCCTCGCAGCGGAATGTTCGAGGACGCCAAATTCTTCGGGAGCAGCTTTAACTTGGAGAACTTGTCAGACGAGGCTTTGAAGGCTGCTGTGACTGGGAAAGGTGCGTGTGTGTGTGTGCGTGAGAGAGAGAGAGGACAGACGGACAGACGATGTGAGACGGGGGGAAAGCAAGAGAGTGATTGATGGAGATCTACCCCCGAAGACGGAGTGTGGCTGCCCATGTGGCGGGGTAATGAGAAACGGTCATGCGCGTAATGTTCTCATCCCTAGCTGATGCATTTGTACCATACTGTTCAGGTGCTTCGATCGTTGGGATGATCCCTGGAGTCTTTTGGCCAGAGTACAGACGTAAACAACAACATTGATGGAGATCGCATGTCTTTTCAGAATTTCACTTTGGCAAGATGATAGTATATTTGTCCTGCAGTTCGTTTGATATATTTTCACACGTTCATAAGTGGGGATACCGGGGGGGTCTTTTGTACAAATAGTTCCCCCACCTACTGGAAGTTCTGTGCTGGTAACTTCCTCTAATATGTCTCTCTCTTTGACTCTTGTCTTTTCCCTTTGCTTTCTGTCATCTACTATCTTTCGGACTTACTGGTGCCCCATTCTCCTGCCTTTTTTTCAAAAAATATCTTCCAAATATTTTCTCCTTTGAGCTCCTCCGAAATCGGAATGTGTCGGCTGTACGCAGCGGGGAGACCAGTGAAAGCTGAAAACCGGACACATACGTACCTTACCCATTATGGCCATATGGCGTGGGAACGCAGAAGAAGAAGAACCCCAGGTTTAGCGTGGGTTTTTTTTTCTTTCGTTTTTTTTTCTGGTGCAGATTTTGGTGAGGGGTGTGTGAACTATCCACAGACCTGTTTTTCCCTACGGATTTGTCCGTAATTATTACGTTTTGAGAACTCTGATTACGCTATTATGGTCAGCAACAACAAAATCCACATTTCCGCTGAACGAGTGCGAAAAAAAGAAGAAGAAATCAAAAGAAGGCATGGCGTTTGAGCCGTACTCGCTACTGTGTCGTCTGCTATCGAAGATGTCACTTTGAGTGATGTCCCTTGAATTAATACATTCCGCCATTTTTCTAGGTACGAAATGCAAAATTTCGGCAGTTGTCGAAGTTGGGTTTGGATGGGAAGTTGCAGCATGTGTGTACGCCCCCCCCCCCCCGCTCAACAAAAGGTTTGACGGCAGTGAAAAATTCTGGTGAAAGGATTTCTCGGACAGCAAAATTACGGACAGATGCCTGAAATTACTGTTTTCAGAGCTTGGGATTACTGACAGTGAAGATTTGGGGTAAACAGGTCTGTCTCCAGCGAGGCCCAAGACACGCCAATGTGCAGGTTTCCTGGACGTGTCTACATGCTGTATCTTCGATTGTTGTACAGACAAACCTCTATTTTAAGACTTCCAAAATGTCCGGAAAAATCGGTCGTAAATTGGAGGGGTCGTATGACGGAGGTTTTCACTGGCAGCCGTAGAAAGAAAAAGTTCAGCACAGTTCATAGGGTTCTGGGGTTCTTTCAGGTGCACAGTGCATGACAATGATCATATTCAAACTGGATTTGGGTCTTTATAACTCCATAGGATTGTGCAATCAAATAGTTACAGTTTCACTTTGGTGACTTCAGTTTAAATCACCTCCAATCTCAAAAAACCAAACTAAGTACCTTGTCATAAGAAATGAACTCAAAGTCAGTGGTATTAAATGAAATAAAATTTGCCAAAAATCGATCGCCTTTGTATCTTTTGAGCAGACGATCTTTTTAATAGTCACTGTAAATCCGGTCAAGCGAGATTCCGCTTTCATATCTTATGCGCCATGTTGAAATTGTTCGCACATGCTTTGCTTCAGTGCTATGTTTTCAAGTACAACAAGTGTAAAAATGCCTGGAAAATGTTCGGTTTAAGGATCGTTGTTTGAGAGGAAGGACTGGGTCCGAAAAGTGAGGACAACAAACACAGTTCGTAAAATGCATATTGTGAAAAACAAATCCGGTCTTGTCAATGGGAGAGTGTGCTGCTTAACACGAAGACTGAAAATCACAGGGGTTTGAAAGTAGGCACAGGCGGAATCTTTTTCAATGTGACCGACCCCCAGAGTTAGCAAATGATTTTAACAACAAATGAGGGGTCAGATTTTTGGGTAAAGGTGATTTTAACTTTCCCTCAGCTCCAATGGTGCGACTGGCTCGTGCCCACCACGTATGCAAGTACAACAGATGATCGGTTTAAATAGGTTTTAAAATTATTTTGGTCCTTTAAAGGTTTTCTTTTTTGCACTCTTCCAAGTCCCCACGGGGGGGGTTCATACTCTCTTCTTTTTGACATATTAAAACTGGATTTTCTTTCCAACTCCTAGGATTGTGCAATGATGTATTACAGTTTCACTTCGCCGACTTCTGTCACTCACCTCCACTCTCGTCCCTTTTCCCTTTGCTTACTGTCTTTTTCACAGGCATGAAAACATCTCGTGCTTTTCCTACGCCTTCTCCGCCTAATTTTTCTACAACAAGGAAATCGACTCCAATCTCAGGCCCTTGACCGTGGTTGTTTCTCTTTGCTAGAAGTCTATGCAGACGACAACAACGGTCGTAAAAACCAAAAACTCGGCGTAAGCTGGGTCTTTAGAGGGCACGATTTAAGAGAGGCGTTTACATAGTAAAATGTCATCACTTCCAAAATCCGGTCTCAAATGAGCAGGTGGTGCTTAACAGATGGGTGTAAAATAGGGGTTTGTCTGTATCATTATCTTTTTCTTTTTTTCCCCCAGAGTTAGATTTTTGTTTTTGGGGGAGGGGTCAGATGTTTTGGGGAGGTGATTTTAACTTTCCCTCGACTCCCATGGTGCGAAAAGCCAGCGATATTTGTATGCAAAATTGAACAGATGATCTGAACCAACATGGTTTTTTGGGTATTTATAGCTTTCCTCTTGATAAAGCTTTCCCCCTGTGGGGATACCGGGGGGTCTTCTGACGTGTAGTTCCCCCACTTTCTGGAAGGTTCTTGCTTGTAGCTTGAAAAAATCTGTCTCTTTTTTTGACTCTGCCTTTTCCCTTTGCTTACTGTGATATAGTATCTTTCTGCCTTTCCGGTCCATTCTCCTGCCTTTTTTCCACGAAGCACTTTCAAAAACATTTCCTCTTCCAGTTGAAGTCGGACTTGCTGGGCCTAACTATTTCTTAGGCGCATAACGGCAGCATGATGCATCTGCGCTCATAATTGACAGGAAACTGTCTGAGCGAGAAGAAGAAGAAGAAGAAGAAGAAGATAAAGCTTTGACTTCATTTTGCATATTTGGACTTTTCTAAACTTTTGAGTTGTTGTTTTTCTGTCCGTGGTGCAGATTTCGGTGAGGGGGACCTCAACTCTCCCATGACGCCCAAGACGCCTAGCTCCCCGGGCACCTTCTCCACCAGACGCATCTTGGACCAGCGCCGGCAGCTGGTGATGCAGCTCTTTGACGACCAGGGCCTCTACCCCAGCAGTAAGCACATTGCGCAGAGTCTCTTTGCTCTGGTTGTCACTTCCGTTGCTTAGCTCACTCGGGACTGGCCAAATTATTTCCCCTTGTTCTGTGGGGGACTGGGCATTGGACTAGGTTCGTAAAATAATCACCAAAGCCAAGTTATGAAGAGTTGGGCATCAATATTTTCAGAAAAGATTAGCAACACCATGCACTAAACGATCGTAAAATATCAGATTCCTTACCTTCGTCGTTTGTCTCCTATTGATGAAAACGGCTAACACATAGAAAGAAGGAAAATGTCGCATTCCTATCTTTGACACCCCTCTACAACCAAACCTGAATGTAAAGTCTGCAATGATTGGTTGATTTCAAGAGACGCAAGGTCAAAGAAAACTGAAAGTAGGGTATGACGTTGAACTTGAAAGCTGGTTACACACCATAAATCAAAACCTCTTGAAAACGCTTACGAGCCGGATCGGGCCCATTCGTCCTAAATGGTTGTGCGAGCCATGAGCCGGATCCGGCTCATTCGTCCCGAGTGAGTTAATGAGTGCCCGGCCGCCGTTTTATTTCGCCACTTTTAGTAGTGCTGGAATGGGGCAGTGGGTGGATGCCTCATGCCTCCATACGGGGAGCTGGACTCCTTCTCCCCCTCCACGAGTCTCTCCCCATGGGGATACCGGGGGGGGGGGGGGGGGGGGGGGTCTTTCGTAAAATAGTTCCCACACCTTCTGGAAGTTCTGTGCTTGAAATTTCCCCTAATCTGCCACTCTCTGTGACTCTGCCTTTTCCCTTTGCTTTCTGTCATCTACCGGTACTATCTTTCTGACTTATTGGACCCATTCTCCTGCCTTTTTTCCCCCCAAAATCCTCCAAACAATTTTTCTCCTTTGAGCTCCTCCGAAATCGGAATGTGTCGGCTGTATGCAGCGGGGAGAGCAGTGAAAAATGAAAACCGGACACATACGTACCTTACCCATTATGGCCGTATGGCCTGGGAACGCAGAGGAAGAGGAAGTAGTGCTGAAAGGAGGTAAAGCTCGCGAAAGATTTGAACTGGGAAGGCGCCTATGGATTTCACAGATCAACAGGAAAGATGTCGGCGCCGTTCCTTCTTTGGGATTGTAAGGAATCTCAAGGAGGTAAAGCTCGCGAAAGATTTGAACTGGGAAGGCGCCTATGTATTTCAGAGATCAACAGGAAAGATGTCAGTGCCATTCCTTCTTTGGGATAGTAAGGAATCTCGAATTGCTCGATAATTTTGGAACTTAGCAACAGGGTCTCTGAACACGTTTCGTGGCAAATGAATGGGAAACACAAGCGACATTTTCCCTCTACAAAATGTGCCTCTGCTGTTAAAGGTTGTTTGCTCTGAGTTTGCAAGATTTTTGTTTGTTTTGTGTTTAGACTATGTTCATACATAACGGTATATCTCTCCTATTATTCTGCTCAACAGCTCAAGCCACGCTGGCCTTCCAAGCCAAGCACGCCGACATTTTCCCCAACAAGATGTGCCTTCAGCTCAAGATCCGCGAGGTGCGCCAGAAGATGATGGCCCAGTCGGCGCAAGCCGTGCGCGATTTCGGCGGCGTTGGGGCGGGTGGAGGTGGGGACAGCGGCCCACCCACCCCCTCCTCCTCCTCCTCCTCGACTACCGCCGCGGCTCCGGGCGGCTCGGGGCTCGTTTCTGAGCCGTACCCATGCGCCGCTGGCAGCGTGAGCGAGTCTTGTTCGTCGTCATCTGCGGGTCAGATCGCGAGAAGGGCGGGGCAGTCTTCTTCGCTGGGCGTGGCCAGCCGCGGGGGAGGGGAAGTTGGTGGGTTGCCTCCCCCTGCCTCCTCCGTTCGTCAATCCATGTAGAAACAAGAAAGAAATTGTGCCATTATTTTGGGTACTGTTGTTGTTGTTCGCTGTCCTTGAAACCTGGCTACAGTCGTCGGAGGAGTGCAAGTTTTATTCATATTTAATTTTTTCACTGCTTTATTTTTCTGTTTTGTTTGTTTTCCTGTTGTTGTTTTTTACAGCAGGCGCATGTTGATTTTTGTTGTTTAATTTATATTGTGAAAGCATTTTTACGCGCAGAACATTGTGAACAGAGTGAAAGTAATTAGTTGGTGTCATGATTTCTGGTTCTTCACTCGCATCATTTTTACATGATTTGTTTTTATATCGCAGAATTTTTTTATTTTTATGTGGAGAACGTCGTCGTTAACACAAGAGTGAAAAGAAGCAGAAGTCCTCGAAAGAAAACGAAAAAAACCTGATGCATCACAATTTGTTAGAGGGTCTAAGCAGAATTGCTCAAAAGAAAACGAAAAAACCCCAGATGCATCACAATTTGTTAGAGGGTCTAAGCAGAATTGCTCAAAAGAAAACGAAAAAACCCTGATGCATCACAATTTGTTAGAGGGTCTAAGCAGAATTGCTCAAAAGAAAACGAAAAAACCCTGATGCATCACAATTTGTTAGAGGGTCTAAGCAGAATTGCTCAAAAGAAAACGAAAAACAACAGATGCATCACAATTTGTTAGAGGGTCTAAGCAGAATTGCTCAAAAGAAAACGAAAAATTTGTTAGAGGGTCTAAGCAGAATTGCTCAAAAGAAAACGAAAAAACCCTGATGCATCACAATTTGTTAGAGGGTCTAAGCAGAATTGCTCGAAAGAAAACGAAAAAACCCTGATGCATCACAATTTGTTAGAGGGTCTAAGCAGAATTGCTCAAAAGAAAACGAAAAAACCCTGATGCATCACAATTTGTTAGATGCAGAATTGCTCAAAAGAAAACGAAAAAACCCTGATGCATCACAATTTATTAGAGGGTCTAAGCAGAATTGCTCAAAAGAAAATGAAAAAACCCTGATGCATCACAATTTGTTAGAGGGTCTAAGCAGAATTGCTCTGAAGAAAACGAAAAAACCCTGATGCATCACAATTTGTTAGAGGGTCTAAGCAGAAGTACTCGAAAAAAATGAAAAAGAACAGATGTATCACAATTTGTTAAAGGGTCTAGCCTGACAAGCGATTGTTTTTAACATTTGTTAGAGGGTCTAGCCTGACAGTCGATTGTTTTTAACATTTTTTTAAAGGGTCTAGCCTGACAGGAGATTGTTTTTAACATTTTTAATTAAAGGGTCTAGCTTACATAGTGTTTAAACATTCACACTTCACAACTCCGCGAACCCGTATATTTTTCGTGAATTATTCTTGAGCGACATATTGGTACAGCAGAAAATGTTTCGTCATTGATTTCTTTTTCTGCTACAGGGTATGGTTTCTGGAGTTTCGGAATTTGTATCGATTTGTGTATCTGTGTGTGTGTTATTTTTATTTGTTTATTGATGTTTTGTTTGTTTCTATTTCCCCCCCCAGTGATGTGACTTGTAATCAAAGTCTTATTTTTCTTTCAGCATTATATTCCGGCAAGCATTCTGTAATCCTGTGACTCGCATGCTTTCTGCTCTCTAGATGAAGGAACTGCAGGAAAGACTTTGTGAACAGGTCTGTGCAGAAGTTTGCCTTCAAAAGGGAGGGTGGGAGTGGAAAGAGTGTGTGTGTTCAAATCGAATGAGAGGTTCTTTGCAACGACGTTTCTACTGTGCTAGTACTAAAAACTGTTGTGGTTTCGTTCTGTCTGTTAGATATCCGTGATTATTCCGTTATCTTGTTATTTTGTTTTCCAATTGGTTTTTTTTTCTTTCTTTTGTTTGATTTCTGACCTACGCTTTCAAACGCCAAGAGAAAGGTTATATCGGCCATCGCCAATACTAGTTCTGCGGTTTTTGTCATGTCTTTGTGCCATAGAACAAGTCGCATCCTAGATGTGGTAAATGTGTGTCGACGCCTATGTTCCTTTTCCAGGTCTCCTTTCTTCAGAATGACGTCCTTTTCCTATGATATCTTCTGGCGGATTTCCTTCGATAAAGGATTTTCCTGTTCATGGGTTTTGTTTCGGCAAAGGTCAAGATGTGCCAACCCCCCCCCCCCCCCCACCCCCCCTGCATTTCTCGGTTAATTCCATTTTTACGTTTTTGCCTTTCTTACCAAACATAAAGCTGTATTTTATGAACCTTTTCAGCTAATTATCTTTTTGGAATAATAACCCTAACCCTAACCCTACCCCCCCCTATGTACTGCAGTATACCACACATTTGTCACAGTCGTGGTTCATTGCGTTTTTCCGTCTTATAGAGGGGGGTGAGGGGTGTGTGTGTGTTGGGGGGTGGGTGAGGGGGTGTGTGTGTGTTGGGGGGGGGGGGGGTAGGGTTATTATTCCAAAAAGATAATTAGCTGAAAAGGTTCATAAAATACAGCTTTATGTTTGGTAAGAAAGGCAAAAATGGAATTAACCGAGAAAGAAATGGGGGGGGGGGGGGGGGCCCACATCTTGACCTTTACCTTTGTTTCTTATTTGTATATTGTTTTGTTGAGATTGGTGCCACTCGCTTTTGAAGGCGTTGATGATGATGATGAACACGATTTTTGTCTTTCTTTTACTGCGTTTCATCAACTCCCTCGACTGAGCGTACAACGATTCCTTGTGTTGGTTTGTCAAGGGGTTAAGATTTGGTCACGGCTTTGTTTAGTTTGTACGGTTTCGCTATTCCGTTAAGATGCGCTATATACGTTGCGGAACTTGAAAGGATAAAGACTGCGGCAGTATATGTATATGTATATATAGTTAATGTATATTATTATTATCGTTGATTTGTTCATCATGTTGGTGGTTTTTGAAGATTTCTCTCTCTCTCTCTCTCTCTCTCTCCCTCTCTCTCTGTCTCTCTCTCTCTCTTGCTTCAGCATACCCTCCCTTCCCCCTTATTCTCCTTCCTTACCCCCCCCCCCCCCCCTCCGCCCCCCCCCCCCCCCCCCCCCCCCCCTCACCTGTAATTACTTCAAGCGTTTCTTTTTGTGTAACCCATTTGCCTTTTCACTTTTGCATGCGTTAGTTAACTTTGTTATTGAATGTTCTATTTGCCCCAGGGCTGGGTGGAAAAAAAGCATTGTATTGCTTATCTCATGTTTCCCTGGTTAAATAAAATTTCGTTTTCATTTTCTCTCTCTCTCTCTCTCTCTCGTTATTGTGACCGGTGATACGCCTTAGGAAAGACTCTTGTGGGGTCAGTGTCTAGGGCAGTGAGAATGACGGAAAGCGCTAATGATTGTTCCGTCACCTTGGTATTTTTCTGTCGTTTGTTTGTGGGCAAAGTTGTACTTTAGATACCACCACCCTCATGTTCACGACCCTCAATCTCAAAGTCAGCTTCTTTCAGTTTTATGAAAATAATCCCAGGCTGATCCTATCCCTATCCCTTTCCAGAGAAGGGCAGAACGTTGCTTCTCTGTGAAAACTTTTATAGCGAAAATTTGAAGGGGGGGGGCTAAACTACATATTTGCCGGGTTTTTTTTCTTCTCTCTCTCTCTGGCTCCACTTTTTGAATTATACAGGCATCAGAACTATCCGCGGTTTTGGTAGCCACTGGCCGCGGTTTTGGCACTGCCGGCCGTGGTTTGTACTTCATGAGGCAGCGCGATCTTATTCTCAAATGGTATTCTTAAACGGTTTGTTTTCACACTGCGCCTTTGGAAACGAAAAATCGTGGCCATGTTTGTTTTTTTCTTCCGAGTTCAGAGCTCTCTAGACTCTTACTTTCACTGTTTCAGAGTTTGTTTTGATGGCAGTGATGGTGATTTGGGTTTTAAATGAGTCGATTTAGAGGATATGATCGCCGCGGGAGACTACGATGATGTGAGAACTTTGAACTTTTCCGCGAGAAATCGGGTAGCGAATGATCGCAATGATGCCGACTAGAGTTTTGTGGGGTCCGACTCGATGTCGACTACGAGTCATGGCGAGTGTTCGTCCGCGGATTGGACTCTGGAGTATTCTGATGCCTGATTATAATATAATACTAATTATAAAAGCACATTTATTCCTTTCTTCTTGTGTGTGTTGGGGAATGAATTCACGTTGAAAGACTTTGAGTACGGTTAAATTTATAAAAAAAAATGTGTGTGGAAAAGGGAAAAAAAAAGATTTTGTGTATACGTATGGACTGTGACAGTGACATAAGATGCTGGTTTGTGACTGGCTACGTGTCCTTGTTAGTAAATATTGTTGCTTTATTGTCGTTTAAGTTGCTATGATTATTATTATTATTGTTGTGGATAGTGTTATCGTGTTTTTTGTTGTTGGTTTTAACCCTTTCACCACCAACGTCGCATTTTTGCACCACAATGATTTAACACCCATGTCACTAAAAAGCATCAAATCAGGGCCTGTTATCCAAAGACCCTGTTCTCTTTAATTCTGGGAGGTAAGGATAGGCCTTGCTTTAAATATGTCACAGAGGAATCCCCAATATTACAGACAGATTTTTTTCTCTACCCAGGTAAGTTTAATGGACATTTTTTGCAACAGAAATGGCTGGCGGTGAAAGGGTTAATCATTATTACTCGCCACTGCTATTAGTGTTCATCGACTTCCTTATTGTAGATACTTTTTTTCTTCTCCTCTGTGGTAAGTTTGATGTTCGGTTAAAGTTTTAGTGAGATGTGACTTGTGGGGTTAGCGCGAAACAACGTTTATAACGTAACGTCGTCCAGTGAGTTTTGTTTCTATATTGTGAGTAAGTATATCGTTGCCATGAGTTAAGATAATTTTCACTCGTTTCGTTGTTGTTGTTGTTGTTGGTTGTTGGTTTCTTAAAAGTATGGGGGGGGATGAAATCTGCCACCGTATAGTTGATCCGTTTGTTCGAATCTTTTGCATTAAAAAATATATATTGTTTGTAAAGCCAGTGCTATCACTTTGTATATAAGTCAGAAAGAATATATGTACAGACACAAAAAAAAACCTTGTAAATAACACATGAAATGTATAGGTACATACGTGTATATAATATGGTTTGTATATATGAAAGATGTGAATAATAACTGTATAATGGAGAGAGATTTGTACATACTGTACGAAACAGATTGGACAATGTTGTACATCTTCTTAATGTGATATATAGATATACATTAAAAAAAAAAATCATATGTCTGTGTGTGCGTGGATATGTGTCTGAATGTGCGGTAATGTAAATATTGTGTAGATGTCGAGTTTCTTTACTTAGTGGCATGCACACACACACACACACACACACACACACACACACACACACACACACACACACACATACACACACACACACACACACACACACACAGACACAGACACCACATACACACGCACACACACACACACACACACACACACACACACGCACGCGAACACAGACACACGCATGCACACACAGGCATGAGATTGAGAAATTGTGATTTAGGCTGAAAAGCATGTGAGCGCGTGCCTGCGTGTGTGTGAATATTCTGACAAATAAATATGTGTTTGCACAGGTGAAACTAGTAATGCGAGTACTGGTTAAAAAAAATGGTTCGATAAAACCGGTTCAAATATATTCTGTCGCTGGTAGAACTTTAATAGGAGGATCTACGGAAATGTGCGAGTACAGAGGTAAATAAGAAGATAGCAGACAGGAGAAAAAGAAGAAAGTAGAAAGCTTGGCCCAGCCAGCCAGGTCCCGCTGATCGGTCACTAACATGATGCCGCACCAAGCGAGAGAATGGCCCAGCCAGCCAGGTCCCGCTGATCGGTCCCCAACGTGATGCCGCACCAAGCGAGAGAATGGCCCAGCCAGCCAATCCCGCTGATCCCTAACATGCCAGCCAGAGAATGGCCCAGCCAGCCAGGTCCCGATGATCGGTCCCCAATGTGATGCCGCACCAAGCGAGAGAATGGCCCAGCCAGCCAGGTCCCGCTGATCGGTCCCCAATGTGATGCCGAGCCATTAGGGAAAAGAGAGAGAGAGGGGTGCAGTTACTGAGTTAGTGTGACCAAAGACACTAAAAAGAAAAGACTAACATCCGGTCCCTTTTCCCTATATGAGTAGTGAGGACAGAAACACTGGTTATGTCCCTTTTAAACGTGACACATTTAGGTTACATCACTTTTTTTTTTCAAACCTGAGAGTTGTCTTTTCATGAGTCAGTTATACTTTGGATAGCCGCCATTGTGAATGGTGTAACTACCCCACTAACGATAACTCTATCAGCTCGGCTCGCCGTAACTCTTAAGTAGTCCATCTTACCCTTTTAGAGTCTTTGGTGTGACTAACCCAGGACACAAAAGTGCCCAAGGACCCCGCCTCAACAGCCTGTTCAGGGAGATTGTAACTCAATGGAGTCATGTCGGAGACGTCATTCCAACACTGTTCCCATCTTTTGAGTCACGTCGGATATTTTTTTCCAACATATTTTGATGGTTTTGACTGTTGCGAAACTCAATAAAAGGGAAATAACTCACTGTTCCTATTAATCCTGAGACCTCCCCACTGCAGTTGCTTCCCTTAGACTGTCTCCAAAGTGTCCTGTTTTCATTTTTTTACTTCTTTAACTATAGTAGGGTGTTACAAATTCGTCCGCCATGCAATTTCGTCCAGTTTGCATGGCTACTCACTTTGAAACTGTGTTGTATCTATTCTAAAGGATAATAAACACACATAGCTGCTGTAAGACCTAAAAGAAATCCCAATGATAAAACAGTACTATTCATTAGTTTATTCACTACAAATAAGTTTGTGTGATCTGCATGAAAAGCTCGATCTAAATCTTAGCAACTGCCTGAAGACAGTCACATACCATAAAACTGTAAATCATGCAGAAACAGGTGCCTAAGAACAAATGTTAATATTCCTTTGTTTTCACAACAACACGTGTAATTTTAGCATGCATGTATTTTATTATGACTAATTTTCAATGGGCAATTTTATTTTTCACATTTAGATAAATATATTTGACAAATCAACTGGACGAATTTGTATGGTAAAAATCCAAGCATCAATGCAATTTCGTCCAATGCAGTTTCTGACTACTCTATCGTTAAAACAAGCGCGAAATCGCAATAGTTTGTGGCACGCGGTCTATTTTTACCACTCCAATCATGAGTCATCTCCCCTGGCTTTTCAATAATTTTAATCTGTAAACCAGAATGTTATCTCTGCACCATTTCGTAACTTTTTATATCTTTTGGAAAACATTTAAAACTATGTATCCTACTTATACTCATCAAAAGAAGCACCGCATACTCGTCGTGTCTGTTGTAGTGTCTGTATTACGTATGTTTATTATTTTGTACGCTTTTAAAATACATCATTTTAAAGAGTGGCCTCAATTATTTTGAAGTGTAGCCTCGATTTGAAGTGCGACAATTTTGTCAAAATGTGCGACAATTTTGGACAGACAGACAGACAGACCGACCGACAAAGTGAGTTATAGGTTTGTGGCTTGAGCCACAAAAAAAAAAAAGAGGAACTTTCCTGGTATTGCAGTGTCTCCAAGATCGTCCCACCATCTTTATAGTTAATAATGCCTCATATGTTCCAGGCCGCAGGACGTTAAGCGCTCTTTTATCATGTCTCACTACCGAGGGGCTTACAGACTGATGTCAGTGGATTTTTGACTCCCACAGTATCTCTTGGCGAACTATCACGTGACTAGCATGGGGTGAATACGTTTCTTGTTGTTGATTGGTCCATTAACGTTTGGTTAAAATAATACCTTTTTTTTTTTACCAATCAGACAAGAGCTTGTAATATTCTTCCACAAACGTTTTCTAATGTGTTTCTTAGGCCCCGTTTGGTGTAAGCGTTATTCGCGCGGCGACTGTCATCTAGAGAAGCTCGACACTGGAACAACAATGTTCCATATGGCCTTTGGCCCAGAGGACGTAAAACATTAATATCCAGACTGTACCTTGCAACAACTAAAGTAACAGCAATGTTCCATATGGCCTTTGGCCCAGAGGACGTCAAACATTAATATCCAGACTGCACCTTACAATAACTAAAAGTAACAGCAATATGGCCTTTGGCCCAGAGGACGTCAAACATTAATATCCAGACTGTACCTTACAACAACTAAAGTAACAGCAATATGGCCTTTGGCCCAGAGGACGTCAAACATTAATATCCAGACTGTACCTTACAATAACTAAAGTAACAGCAATTTGGGGGGTACATATGGCCTTTGGCCCAGAGGACGTCAAACATTAATATCCAGACTGTACCTTACAACAACTAAAGTAACAGCAATATGGCCTTTGGCCCAGAGGACGTCAAACATTAATATCCAGACTGTACCTTACAACAACTAAAGTAACAGCAATATGGCCTTTGGCCCAGAGGACGTCAAACATTAATATCCAGACTGCACCTTACAACAACTAAAGTAACAGCAATATGGCCTTTGGCCCAGAGGACGTCAAACATTAATATCCAGACTGTACCTTTCAATAACTAAAGTAACAGCAATATGGCCTTTGGCCCAGAGGACGGCAAACATTAATATCCAGACTGTACCTTGCAACAACTAAAGTAACAGCAATATGGCCTTTGGCCGAGAGGACGTAAAACATTAATATTCGTCGACCTGGAAGTTCTGGGAGAGCGACTTCCTCTAATCTGTCACTCTCTTTGACTGCCTTTTCCTTTTGCTTTCTGTCATCTACTATTATATCCCCCCCCCCCCCCCCCTATTAGCCCATTCTCGTGCCTCCCCCCCCCCCCCAAAAAAAAAAAAAAAAAAAAAAAAAAAATTCTTCCAAATAATGTTCTCCTTCTGATCGAGCTCCTCCGAAATCGGAATGTGTCTTCTGAATCCAGCAGGGAGACCAGTGAAAACTGATCATACTGAACTATACCTAATACCTTTACGGTCATGTGGCTTGGGAATGCAGAAGAAAAAGAAGAAGGCATTTAAATGTTAGTTAACACATGCTGTTGCAAAATTTCGTTGAAATATATTTCAAGTTGGTACAGTACATTTTCTAGAGGAAATAAAAACTATGATTAAAATTTTTTTTTAGTAGCTTAGGGGAAGACGGGGTAAAAAGCGCATGGGCGGGTAAGAAGCCCACCCCAATTATCTCATGAAATGAAGCAAATTTCAGTCTCATTTTGCCCATGAGACGAGTGTTAATGTCCCATTCGACTCATGCGCAAATTTGACTAGCATTATTTCATGAGATAATTGGGGTGGGCGTCTTACCCGCCCATGCGCTTTTTACCCCGTCTTCCAAGTGTATCGCAATTATAACCCCTGTTACATTTTTTCTCTCTCATATAAACTTAAATCTGGTAAACAGCTATCATCATCATCGTCGTCGTCGTCACCATCTTCGTCATCATCATCATCACTCCTCCGTTGTGGTTGTTGTTGTTGTCTTACCCTGGCTTAAAGACTCCAGGGCTCATCCCAACACTGGGCCAATTAAGCACTTGAACACTAGGGCACAAATGTACCGGCGCTGGGGATCGGTGAGAACATTACTTTTTACGCCGCGTGTGACCGTTTGTGATTACCCCGCCACGTGGGCAGCCACACTCCGACTGCGGGGGATTTTAGACTGACGATGTTATGCTAGGAGCTTGCCGTGGCCAACGGTGTGGAAGTTATGGCCCCTTAAAGATGCTCGGTTTTCAAGGTCATGCGCCAAGGTCAAGGTCACGACGGCGATAATTTATGCGCGGATGCCTTCCCCTCATGGTGACAGACCACCACACAAAATGTGAAGCGATTCTGTCAAGCGGTTCGGGAGATATCCTTGAGACAGACAGAAAAAAAACCGAAAAAAACCCCCACCCCAACAACAAACAAACAAACGAAAAAAGAAACATACACGAACGAATTTAGACTCCTTTGCGATCGTAGTCTATCGGCAAAGGACAACAAAATGTCTGTGGCGTAGATAATACGTGACTCAGCACCACGAAAGGGACATTAAGTGTCAAACTGACCCTTCTGAGAAAATTATAGGCTTGCATTTGAAAACGTCAGACAATTCTCTTGCTAATCATACATGTGTCTTTTTCCGTCCCAGAGTTACGGAGGAGCATTTAACCCTTTCCCCGCCATCCATTCTTCAGCCCAAAAATACCATTAACCTTATCTGGGTAGAGAAGAAAAAAACCCGTATCTGCAATGTTGGGAATTCCTCTGTGACATGTACAACATTAGGCCTATCCTTACCCCCCCAACATTAAGAAAATAGGGTCTTTGGATAACAGGCACGTATTTAGCGCCTTTTAGCAACATGGGTGTTAAACCATTGTGGTGCATAAATGCAACATTGGCGCTGAAAGGTTTAAAAGTAGTAGGGTGAATGTCGGTCATTTTGAGAAAACAGTCTAAAATCTAGCCTAGTTGAAGAAAATGCATTGACATACTCGTTTTAAAAGACTTAAAATTTATCAACCAAAAAAAGGAATGGTTCCAGCCAAAAAATAGTATAAGTGCATGGTTTTGTACATCGATTTATCGGCAAATAGGGGAAGACGGGGTAAAAAGCGCATGGGCGGGTAAGAAGCCCACCCCAATTATCTCATGAAATAAAGAAAATTTCAGTCAAATTTGCCCATGAGACGAATGCTAGACATTAACGCTCGTCTCATGGGCAAAATGAGACTGAAATTTGCTTCATTTCATGAGATAATTGGGGTGGGCTTCTTACCCGCCCATGCGCTTTTTACCTCGTCTTCCCCTAATGACCCGTCTTCGATCTGGTCTGGAAAGTCGTGGTTACGACATGGAGGAATTTGGACAATTCGCAGACATGTGCGAGAACTGTTGTGGAAGTCGACCAACAAACAAACTCTGATAAAATCGTTCTTCTCTACCGATTAATGTTTCCGAAAATATCGATTGATGTGCCGATCAATGTAATTAAAACAAAAGTTCAACATCGTTTAAGAGGCCTTGTGAAGTTGTGTTTAGTTTCAAGCAAGTGTAAATGACGAAAGAAAGTGTGAAAGTGTGACTGACGTAAACAAAAGAGAAGCAAAAAAAAAAAAGTGTTCGAAAATGACGTAATCCTGGACCGCCGGTTATTAAATCCGCCGCTTTTTATAAAGACTTAAGATTTATCAACCAAAAAAAGGAATGGTTCCAGCAAAAAAATAGTATAAGTGCATGGCTTTGTACATCGATTTATCGGCAAATATGTAGATTTACACCCTCCTGCTCTATTTCTTGGTTCTTTCCGTGGTTAGGGATAGGGTTAGGGGGGATAGGGTTAGGGTTAGGGTTAGATGGTCTTTTCTTTTGCCACAAGCATCTGGGTTTTTTTCAAAATCATCTCTTTTTTTTTAGCATTAAATCGCTGCTGTTTTAAAACACTTATAAAAACCAATTAGAGACCATATTAGAGATTATCCATTATAGATATGAATAATAAGATGTCATAGAACACAAAAATGCCCCTAACTCAAAATTGACTTTAAAAAAATGATATTTTTGACTTTACAAGCCTGTTGTGAGAAACTAGCCCAGCGACTTAATGTCTCTTTCGTGGTGCTTTATTATATATATTAAGACAGTTAAAGAGACTTCACTCCGGTATGCTAACACCTTACTGTCTCGTGACCTTCAAGCAATAATTATGTAATCATTACAAAAAAATTGCTGAGAGTTATGAAACATTCTTCCCACAAAGTGGAGAATCATAATGCTAACAATTTCTCGCGTTTTCCGGGATTAGGCCCAGGTTGCAATTAATGTTGCATAAATTCTTCTTCTTTCTTTCGTCCCGTTTAGCTTTTCATTGTTGAGGAAAAGACCACGTCCTTGTAACTTTTATAAATAATGAGCGTCACAGCAGCAGAAGAACAATAAATTACAATAATGTGTTTCCTCCATAAGAAAACTGTAACCCCACCCCCCACCCCACCCCACCCCCACCAACTACACACACACCTCTTTTCACCAAAACACTGTAACCCTCTTCTCTCTCTCATCTTCAGTGTGAAACTTTTTTTTTAACTTCGTCGCGCGCGCGCGCATGTGTGTGTGTGTGTGTGCGCGCGCGCGCGTGTGCGCGTGTGTGTGGGGCCGCGCGTGTGTGTGATCAAAAAGGTGTTTACAGCTGAAATTGCTGCATCAATCGAAATGAAAATTTACTTGTAGCAGAAAGAAAAAGGGAGAGAAAAAAGCAGAGGGAAACAAAAAAAATGAAATTAAAGAAACTACAATAGCACGCGCGCGCGCGCACACACACACACACACGCGCACGCACACGCACGCACACACACACACACACACACACACACACACACACACACACACACACACACACACACACTCACACTCATTCCGCCAAAAGAACGGCGAACTGTGTCCTTTCAAAAATAGAAAGAAATAATTCTCTCAGTGTTTCCTACCATGGCATAATTATTTCGTTAATCAAAATGCTTAATGAGACGTTTTTGACTTATTGGTACTACTATGTCATGTCATTTCGCTCAAGCCCCCCCCCCCCCCCCCCCCCCCGTTAGAAAACACCACTAAATCAATGGAATTTTGGAGACTGCTCGACTGTGAAGAGGGGGAGTCCGGGCTCCCAATCGTCCTGCAAAACAAGGGGTCCCAGGGACTCCTTCACTTACAGCTAGAGGGTCCTAGAGGCGGGGGGGTAGAGGGTCCCAGTGGCATAGCGAATGCTAAATAGAATTTTTCTACTGCATCCCTGGGACCCCCTGCACATTCTTTTAGAGTGTCCTTTTGAATTTTAGCGCTTCATAGACCCCCATTTGGGGGTCCCTGGGAGCCCTGGGAAGTAGGGGGATACGGGGTAAAAAGCGCATGGGCGGGTAAGAGGCCCACCCCAATTATCTCATGAAATGAAGCCAATTTCAGTCTCATTTTGCCCATGAGACGAGCGTTAATGTCTAGCATTCGTCTCATGGGCAAATTTGACTGAAATTTTCTTTATTTCATGAGATAATTGGGGTGGGCTTCTTACCCGCCCTTGCGCTTTTTACCCCGTCTTCCCCTATTGTTGTTGTCTATGTTGTTTGAACAAGACATTTTTGTTGAAATATTGCACGTACATGTTTTGTCTCGTCGATAAACTAACGTCACATTGCACTTGTTGTGTATTTGTCTGCGTGGTACTTTGGTCAAAGACCTTTCATGGCAGCTCTTTGTTTAAGTCAGTGACTTTGCAGTCTGTTTCAGGGTTTTTTTACCACTAAAAATCAAGTTAATCTTAGCACAGAAGTTTGAGCTTCACGTATGTAATTTGCCATAATTTGCCATAGTACGTCGTGTGTTTAAAAATTATTTTTTTTTAATGTGAAACGAGATACAGCTGAACTTTTATACAAACTTCCTTGCACCATGTCCCCTGCCCCCCCCCCCCCCCCCCCCAATAAACACACAACTTTCCACCCTTACAGAACGCATAAAAATACATAGCCCAAAATTTGAAGCGATTCTGTTCAGTAGTTCACGAGATACAGCGTCCTCTCCCCCCCCCCCACCCAATAAACACACCACTTTTCACCCTTACAGAACGCATAAAATACATAGCCCAAAATTTTAAGCGATTCTGTTCAGTAGTTCACGAGATACAGCGTCCTCTCCTCCCCCCCCCCCCCCCCCCCCCCAATAAACACACCACTTTCCACCCTTACAGAACGCATAAAATACATAGCCCAAAATTTGAAGCGATTCTGTTCACTAGTTCACGAGATACAGCTGAACTTTTATGCAAACTTCCTTGCACCATGGTACACCACCACACAAAATTTGAAGCGATTCTGTTCACTAGTTCACGAAATAAAGCTAGGGGGGGAATTACATAGCCCAAAGAAGGAAATTTCGGTTTTCAAGGTCAAACTTCAAGGTCAAGGTCAGCACGGTGTTGATTAACGAAAGGAAGCTTCCTTTTCAAGCTGTCTACCCCTCTGCCAATTGTAATCAAAATCCAAACAGTAGTTTTTAAGATAATCGATACACAGATACACACACACAGACACACACACAAACCAATCGCAATAGGAATAGGTACAGTGTTGAGCGCTGTTCAATTGGTCTTAAAACCCTTTCAACGCTAGCCATTCCTCTGCCAAAATTTACCATTAAACTTACCTGGGTGGAGAAATCATTTCGTCTGCGAAATTGGGGATTCCTCTGTGCCATGCCTAAAATAGGGCCTATGCTAACTTCCCAAAATGAAGAACATAAGGTCACTGGATACCAGACCCTCATTTGCTGCCTTTCAGTGACATGGGTGTTCAATCCTTGTGGTGCCAAGAGGCGACAGTGGCGATGAAAGGGTTTTTAAAGGGGCACACTGACGGATGGTTTTCTGCAAGAAACACGTCGAGGTGAGAAATAATGTTTAACGCCCTCTTTGGCCTTTCGGCCACGTCGAGGTCACGAGAAAGACAGCTTTTATAATGATCGGAACACTCGCTTTGCTCTGGGTTCCTAGAAATCAAACTGTCAAAACGGCTATTCCTCCTTGGCGGAGTTGCCGGAGAGAGAAGCCATTTTGGACGGAGTGGGTGGAGGCCACTGAGCGTGGTTGAAGCTTTTGTTTTCTTTGTAGTGCAGTAAAAAACAAACAAACAAACTTGGAGCTGTTTCCTTTGTTGTGAGCGAAATTCCCTTTTGGTAAACTGTATAAAAAGGCTTGTGTTGTGGAAAAAGGAATTGTTCAGAAATAATTAAGGGGAGTAATTTCATGGTGTGTGGGAGTGATCTCGCCTAATTCAATCGGTCAAACAGGGGAAGTTACTCTACCATCAGGTAGATCCCCAGCTCTCGCCTCGTGTGTTTGAGTAGACTTACATCACTTAGAACACCGTGCGTCGTTCTAGAATTGAAGTCATTTATATTTTTACGTCACATTTTGCAAGTTCTATCAGTTTGTGAATACTAGCCACCCCTCATTTTTCTAAAACAAAATGTTTGCAAGTCGCTAACTGGCATCCTGCGGTTTCAAGCTTCGACGCCATGTCGCCATTGTTGCTATGGTTTTGACCGAGTAAGTCGAGGTAATCAACTCTAAATTTCACGAAGTGCTCTCCCCTAGTTTTTTTTTCTTCCGAAAATCGTCTATTTCGTGCAAACGATTTGGTTTAATTCAGGCGGCATGCCTTCTCTTTCACCGAAAGAATTTGACTTCCAGCACCTCCGCCAAGGAGGAATCAGTTTTTGCAAGAAACACGTCGAGATCACCAGAAAGACAGCCTTTTCAAGGATCGGAACACTCACTTTGCTCTGGTTTCCTAGAAATCAAACCGTCAAAACGGCGATTCCTCCTTGGAGGAGATGCCGGAGAGAGTAGCCATTTTGGATGGGGTGGGTGGAGGCCACTCATTGTGGTTGAATTTTTTCTCTTTTTGTAGTGCAGTAAAAGAAAATTGGAGCTATTGCCTTTGTTGTGAGCGAAACTCCTTTAGATAAACTATAAAATTTAAAATAATAAAAATAAAAAGGCTTGTATTGCGAAAATGTCGTGCAAACGATTTGGCGGCCATTAGAAAAGAGACAGCACACGCCTTCTCTTTGGGTGAAAGAATTTGACTTCCAGCACCTCCGCCAAGGAGGAATCGCCGATTTGACGGTTTGATTTGTAGGAAACCTGAGCGAAGTGAGTGTTGCAATCTCTGTAAAGGGTGTTTTCCTGGTGATATCGACGTGTTTCTGACAAAAACTCTTCCGTCAGTGTGCCCCTTTAAAACTCGCCAGACACTCGCTCATAAAATTGCACAACACTTCTCATAAAATATCCAAACATGCACAGAAGAAGAACAATTTACTTAAAAGATGTTTTGGTAAAGGTCAAGATGTGCCACCCCCCCTACATTTCTCGGTTAATTCTATTTTTCTGTTATTGCCTTTCTTACCATACATAAAGCTGTATTTTAGGAACATTTTTAGCTAATAACCTTTTGGCAATACTAACCCTATCCCTAACCCTAGCCCTAAGCCTAACCCTACCCCCCACCCTATAAGACGGAAAAACGCAACGAACCACAATTTTTATTCTGATCGCTTCTCGACCTTTTGGCTAAGACAGTGATTCAGGAATATAAATTTTTGTTTATACCCTGGTTGGTTTGTTCAGCCCGTCGTACATGGCGAAAGCCGATACGCGACGTTAAACTGAACTTCCATACCGAACCACAACTGTGACAAATCGCGGTGTACTGCAGTACATAGTGGGGGGGTAGGGTTAGGTTTAGGGCTAGGGTTAGTATTCCAAAAAGAGAATTAGCTTAAAATGTTCCTAAAATACAGCTTTATGTAGGGGAAGACGGGGTAAAAAGCGCATGGGCGGGTAAGAAGCCCACCCCAATTATCTCATGAAATGAAGCAAATTTCAGTCTCATTTTGCCCATGAGACGAGCGTTAATGTCTAGCATTCGTCTCATGGGCAAATTTGACTGAAATTTTCTTTATTTCATGAGATAATTGGGGTGGGCTTCTTACCCGCCCATGCGCTTTTTACCCCGTCTTCCCCTATGGTAAGAAAGGCAAAAACGGAAAAATAAAATTAACTGAGAAATGCAGGGGGAGGGGTGGGGGTGGCACATCTTTACCTTTACCGATGTTTTATTTTGTGATGTGTCCAGGCACTATTGCTGGTACCCACGTGTCGTCATATCCGGCCACAAGGAGCGCCATATTATGGGAGACCGCCATCTTAGTCCTTACCTTTTTTTGAAAAATGCCAGATCGATGCTGCGTATTTGGCTGTTCCAATTCGAAACTTATCTAAACTGTATTTATAACATCTGGATGTTTTCTTTACACATTTAGATAACATTTTCACTTTGTTTACACACAAATAAGGACTAAGATGGCGACACTTCCGTTGGAATGGTCGAGATGCGCACGCAGGTGGGTTGGAGCCATTGACGGACTGAATAATATGTTTTAGAAGTTAAGAGATAATCTCAGGAAATAACAACAGAAATGTTCACAGACTCCTATCAATGTTTTTGAATAATAAAAAGTTATGGTTTTTATACAGAAACACTCAAGTACAAAAAAACAAAAAACCACCGATTACTTGGCAGAGATAACCCTTTTTATTTATTTATCTGAAAGAAAGTTTCTATTGGCCACTGCAACGACCACCTTTTGCAAGAGTGGATGCCCTTGATAGATGCTTGAGTACTGACCAAAGAAGGGAGTAACTCTCGACAATAACCCTATCTGAGGCCACCGAATGGCTGCCTTTTGCAAGAGCGAATGCCCTTTTGGATACTGACCAACAAGGGAGTAACTCTCGCTGTCAAGGGCGTTATTAACCCTAGTTGCAGTGGCCAATAGCGCTTGTCCTCTAAGCCCTAAGCGCTTTAATTTAACCCCCACCCCACCCACCCACCCCCCATCCCCCTCCCCCTCAAAATTTCGCATAGAATTTCTTTTCAGCCGAGAAGCAACACAATCCGCCTTTCCCGGGAAAAGGATAGGGTTAGGATCAGCCTAGGATTAAGTCATTTTGTCGTGAAACTGGGAGAAGCAGACCTTGAGATTCAAGAGGGTCGTAAGCATGAAGGGGAGGGGGCTGGGGGGGGGGGGGGGGGGGGTGGAGGGAGAGAGGTGGGGGTTGTCCTGAGCACAACTTTGCCTTTATCATGAGAGCAACAACGATGTAATGGTGATGATTACCATACTAATTTCCTCGAGAGAGAGAGAGAGAGAGAGAGAGAGAGAGAGAGAGAGAGAGAGAGAGAGAGAGAGAGAGAGAGAGAGAGAGAGAGAGAGAGAGAGAGAGAGAGAGAGAGAGAGAGAGAGAGAGAGAGAGACAGAGAGAGAGAGAGAGAGAGACAGAGAGAGAGAGAGAGAGACAGGGTTTCACTGACACAGGTTCACGTTCACGCACGTGAGGTTCTTAGGAGCACAGAGGACAAAGGTCTCATATTAACACCCCCCCCCACCCCCCCCCCCCCCCACCCCCCACCCCCACCCACCCACACCACAAAAAAACCCTCAACAATAACAGGGACATTCCCTGACAAAGAACAAAAGACCGATTGTGCTTATTAAATAATAAGTGAAAACAGACAATTACTTTGTCTGTCTTTTTTTTTTGTGTGTGCTAAGGCGCACCCCCTTGTCATTATAACACTCTTACCCCCCCACCCCCCCAGCCCCCACCCACCCCCCCCCCCCCGCGCGCTCTCCCTCGTTACTTCCTCGGCGGAGGTTAAAAATATGCGGTTTAGCATTCATTAGCGTCAGGGGATGTTTTTTTGGGAGGGACAGCTTGACGAGGAATTTACCAAGGTCCAAGTTTGGAGACGTTGTCGTGATGTATTAGATCGATAAAAACTCGCTTAATGAACGCCCAATGTCACATTCGTTATAATATACGTGTACGTACGGCGGATAATTTATTATGTTGAGGAGTGGAGAGAAACTGAGAGAGAGAGAGAGAGAGAGAGAGAGAAGAGAGAGAGAGAGAGAGAGAGAGAGAGAGAGAGAGAGAGAGAGAGAGAGAGAGAGAGAGAGAGAGAGAGAGAGAGAGAGAGAGAGAGAGAGAGAGAGAGAGAAAAGAGAGAGAGAGATAGAGAGAGAGAGAGAGAGAGAGAGAGAGAGAGAGAGAGAGAGAGAGAGAGAGAGAGAGAGAGAGAGAGGGAGAGAGAGAGAGAGAGAGAGAGAGAGAGAAAGAGAGAGAAAACTTGAAAACTTGAAAACTTGAAAAGTTAAACTTTATTTTCCAAGGATATAGATTTTAGGCAAAGCCTATTCTTCCAATCTGTCCTTGATACATATATACTCAACACAAAAGACAAACATGGCAAGGCATACTATTATACATACAGAGCTGAATACAAAGGTAGCAAAGCAGTTGATATTATGAAACATAGGCTGAAATATGGAATTATAAAAGTTGCATATTTTTAATACTTGCGCGTGCATACAAGCATGCAATCATACTTACACACTTGCGCGCATGTATATAAACGAAACATACATAATAGAACAGGGCAATATATATATATATATATTCATCATAATATTATGGTATGTAACAGGTAACAATTTGCAGAGAGAGAGAGAGAGAGTGGGGGGGGGGGGGGGGGGGGGAGACGGGGGGGGGGCGCCTGGGGATGGGGGGGGGGGGGGGATAGGAAATGGGGATAAGATTAAAGGGGGCAGCCTGACGGATGAGTTTTTGCATGAAACACGTCGAGATCACCAGAAAGACAGCCTTTTCAAAGATCCGGGAACACTCACTTTGCTCTAGTTTCCTAGTAGAAGTCAAACCGTCAAAACGGCGATTCCTCCTTGGCGGAGTTGCTGGAGAGAGTAGTCATTTTGGATGGGGTGGGTGGAGGCCACTCATTGTGGTTGAAGCTTTTTCTTCTTTGTAGTGCAGTAACAAAAAAACCCAATTGGAGCTATTTCCTTTGTTGTGAGCGAAACTCCTTTTGGTAAACTGTCAACAAAAAGGCTTGTATTGTGGACATTTCGTGATTTGGTCTAATCGACTCAGGTGGCCATTACAAAAGATAAGGCACATACCTTCTCTTTCACTGAAAGAATCTGACTTCCAGCACCTCCGCCAAGGAGGAATCGCAGATTTGACTTCTAGGAAACCAGATCAAAGTGACCGTTGCGATCTCTGTAAAGGGTGTTTTCTTAGTGATCTCGACGTGTTTCTTGCAAAAACTCATCCGTCAGGGTGCCCCTTTAAGAGTGGTTGAGTGTTTGTGACGGCGCATCTCAACTGCGCCTATATTTCGTATTACCCCTATGCCATCAATTGCGCCTGCGTCAGTTGCGCCAAACCTGGTAAACAAGGTGTAGAGTGGCACAGAGGTAACGCGTTCGCCTTGTGTCAAGTAAACCCGAGTTCGAACCTGGGTACAGGTTTTTTTCCCCTCTCACTTTGCACTAGGCCTTACGGTCTGAACGTGGAGTGTAGGATGAGACGATAAACCGAGGTCCCGTGTGCCCATGCACTTAGCACACGCTAAACCCAATAACAACGAAAAAGTTGTCATTTGGTCAAAATGTACCCCCCCCCCCTTTCCTTCCTTATCAGTCACACACGAAAATTGCATGCATAAAAAAATTTGGGTGGCGCGCCTCTGGCTGCGACGCGCTCTCCAAGTGGGAGCAACCCGAATTTCACAGAGACGCCTCTGTGACTATAAAGTACCTAATACCTAATCAATTGTGCTCCTTGAAATGGTTGAAAATGGATCTTTTAGAAACGACTGCAAACATCTATGGAAGTTTTGCATGCATAAATTGATATTTTGTTTGTTTCAGAAGATGGAGCTAGCTAACATTCCTTGCAAATGAATTATAATTTTCAGCCAAGAAGACTTCGCGGGGATCTGATAAATACATACAAAAATGTTCACAGTGATAACAATACTAGGGGAAGACGGGGTAAAAAGCGCATGGGCGGGTAAGAAGCCCACCCCAATTATCTCATGAAATGAAGCAAATTTCAGTCTCATTTTGCCCATGAGACGAGCGTTAATGTCTAGCATTCGTCTCATGGGCAAATTTGACTGAAATTTTCTTTATTTCATGAGATAATTGGGGTGGGCTTCTTACCCGCCCATGCGCTTTTTACCCCGTCTTCCCCTAATACATTTTTGTTCCAGCTAACAACTGACTCAACGGTGATTTATAAATACTAACCCAGTATAGCCGAACTAATATTATAATTTTTTTTCTTTTCTAACAGAGTAACACAGTTTTGGAATACTCTTCCTGCACATATTAAACGAGCACCGAATCTAACACAATTCAAAAACCTCCTTGGTGGATACACCAACATATCAAAACTACACTATGAGCATGACTAGAGTTGAGAACCGGTTCAAAAATCCGAACCGGTTTTAAACCGGTTTTCCCTCTTCGAACCGGTTTTACCAAACCAGTTTTTTTAACCAGTACTCGCATCACTAGTTTCACCTATGCACACACATATTTATTTTGTCAGAATATTCACACACACGAACGCACGCGCAGACACACACACACACACACACACACACACACACACACACACACACACACACACACACACACTCAAGAAACTTATGACACACGCACACTCAACTCAACACTCAGTCAAAGTCAAAGCCATACACCACCACAAACTAGAAACAGCTACTCTTGGTTTACAAACACCCAATCTGCGCTGACAATCAGTGTTGTTCTTCGAAAAGAATGCGTTATTCTAAGAAAAACTTACTTTCAGTTTGCAGTTTAAAAAACCGGTTCACAGCAACTCTAACCGGTTTTCCGAACTGCGAACGTTTAGCACCGGTTTTTCGGTTCAAACCGGTTTTTCTCCCCACCTCTAAGCATGACTAAAAGGCAGATTTGCCGAAAACAAAATACAAAAACCTCTCAGCTGTGCAAAAGTTCAGGCAGAAATGACAGGATAGTGAAGAGGCCGCGAGGCCTAATGTCCTAACTACCTGACCTGACCTGACCTGAACATGGCGTCCAGTTGTCACTGTAAGCTCCATCAGGTCACAGCTAACAAGGGTGAAAGACAAGTCGGACACAGAGAAGAAGAGACGTGTTGTGTTATCTTGCCTAATTCAATCGGTCAAACAGGGGAAGTCACTCTACCATCAGCTCTCGTAGCCTATCGACTCGTGTGCTTGAGCATACATACAGCACTTAGAACACCGTGCGTCATTCTGAAAATGTATGTCATTTATATTTTTACTGTCACATTTTGCCAAGTTTTATCAGTTCTGAGTTTGTGGCAGGGGAAGTTACTCTACCGTTAGGTAAATCCCCAGCTCTCGCCTCGTGTGTTTGAGTAGAGTTGCATCACTTAGAACACCGTGCGTCATTCTAAAACTGATGTCATTTAATATTTTTACGTCACATTTTGCAAGTTCTCTCAGTTTGTGGATACTGGCCGCCCCTCATTTTTCTAAACCCCCCCATTGTTTTGCAAGTCGCTGACTCGCATCCTGCGGTTTGACCGGCAGTGTCACACACACACACACACACACACACACACACACCTACACACACCTACACACACACACACACACCTACACACACACCTACACACACACACACACACACCTACACATACACACACACACACACACACCTACACACACACACACACACACACACACACACCACACACACACACACACACACACACACACACACACACACACACCTACACACACACACACACGCACACACACGCACACCTACACACACACACACGCACACACACACACACACACACCTACACACACACACACACACGCACACACCTACACACACATACACCACCACACAAACCCCGCCCCCTTTACCCCCCCTCCCGCCCCCCCCACCCAACTACCTCTTCCCTAACACCCCTCTCTCCCTCAAACCCCCCCCCCCCCACCACCACCACCCATCTCTTTTATCCCCCGCCCCCCCCAAGAAAAGATAACGAACGGATACAAAAAGGCAGAAGACATCCCACAGACAATCAGACGGGACTCATCGCTCTCTCTGTCTCTGTCTCTGTCTCTCCGTCCACACTACACACGGTCCAAGAAGAACCGACCGTCCGTCATATAATCAGTCAGTCAGTCAGTCGCTAACACCACAACGGTTGGAAGACACCCCCCAAGCGCAGTGACGTCACAGAGCCGCTCACGTCAGGCACGATACTTCTTTCGTCAGCCGACGACGTCAAACCGAAGCCAAGCCACGCCAACAAACCCCCTCTATTTCGACAGCGTCGCTCAATCTACTCCGGGGAAGCTCGTCCTTGAAGCTACTTGCACGAAACCAGGTAATTTTACGGACTATATTAAGACCGTGCACACACATAAGCGGATATTCCGTGCGGAAATCCGTGCGCAATCCATAAATAAGTGAAACAAAGACGGGGAAAAGATCTAACTTTATAAATTAGTAATGTCCCATTATGATCTTTTAAGATCGGGAGGACGTAAAACATTAATTTCGAGGGAAAAGATTTGCGCACGTGTCCGAATTTCCCCTATATGCGTAAACTTTTATCCTTCTTTCTTCCACTTATTTAGGGTTTTCCGTACGGAACTTACGCGTCTAAGGCGATCCCCCCCCCCCCCAAGACTGAGACCTCTACAGTATAATGTGACTGATAATACAGTAAGAAAATAGAGCAACAAAATCTGAAGTTTTAGTTAAATTTGGGGGAGTGCGCCTTATTAATCAGGTGCGGCCTATTATTGGCTAAGAACACCTTTTGCAAGAGTGAATGCCCTTGGTGGGTGGGGGGAGATGGTTGAGTACTGACCAAACAAGGGCATAACTATCGCCAATAACCCTATTTGAGGCCACTAAATGGCTGCCTTTTGCAAGAGTGAATGCCCTTGGTGGGTGGGGGAAGATGGTTGAGTGCTGACCAAGCAAGGGAATAACTCTCGCCAAACCCCCTTATTTGAGGCCACTTAATGGCTGCCTTTTGCAAGAGTGAATGCCCTTTTGGATACTGATCAACAAGGGATTAACTCTTGCCGTCAAGGGCGTCAATAACCCTACTTGCAGTGGCCGTATTGGCAATATGGTTTATGCTAACATATTTATTTTTTTCATTTATTGAAATTTTGTGCAAAAAAAGTGTTTCGAGTGAAATCGTAAGATCGAGGAATTAAACCTCATGTGTTGATTTTCTGTCATTAACCCTTTCACCGCCAGCACCATATTTCAGACAAAAATGTTCATTGAAATTACCTGGGTAGAGAACAAAATCCATCTACAGTATTGGGGATTCTTCTTTGACATATATAAAATAAGGTCTATCCTTACTTCCCAAAACTAAGACAATAGGGTCTTTGGATAATAGACCCCGATTTGATGCTTTTTAGTGACATAGGGGAAGACGGGGTAAAAAGCGCACGGGCGGGTAAGAAGCCCACCCCAATTATCTCATGAAATAAAGAAAAATTCAGTCAAATTTGCCCATGAGACGAATGCTAGACATTAACGCTCGTCTCATGGGCAAAATGAGACTGAAATTTGCTTCATTTCCTGAGATAATTGGGGTGGGCTTCTTACCCGCCCATGCGCTTTTTACCCCGTCTTCCCCTAGGTGTTAAATCTCTGCGGTGCTAAAATGCGACTTTGGCGGTGAAAGGGTTAATGTAAGGCCTACTCTAGTGTAATAATTCTTATTGTTCGTAGTTTTAGAACGGTTCGCTGTTGGCTTTTTCTTTGCTGTAGTTCAGTTCATTTTTGTTTTGAATAAGACAAGGTAGGGGAGAACGGGGCAGGTTCGCCTACTTTTCAGCCTTTCTCGTTATAACTGGCAAACTAACTGAAATAGAAGCTCCATTTTTTTAACCCCTTGACTGCCAGAGAAAAGTAAAGAAAAAATCATTGGGAAAATCATTATATGAAAAAGACAAGTGATAGAGTCAATCTGAAAAATTGGTCCGGGGATATTACTCTCTTGATTATGTTAGAGCAAAAGCCAGCATATCAGGGTTATTCCTCTTCATGTGATGACATCATCAGTGATGTCATCAGGTCAGTACGTAATACGTTGGCGGCAGTCAAGGGGTTAAAGGTAAATGTATGGACAGCATACATAGAAAATTCAGTTAAAGCACAAAGGTTTTTAAGTCTTCTATCAAAACTACTCTTTTCAAATCATACTACTCACGTTCAGAAGCATGAGACTTAGCCTGATGCTAACTTAGAAGCTCTTCCAATGTCCTATAGATTCAATAGACTTTTACTGTTGCCCCTAAGTCTCATCTATCGCGACATGTGTCAAAGTACTGTGTGCATGCGTGTGTTGTGTGTGCGTGTTGTTTGTGCGTGTGTGTTGTGTGCGTATGCGCGTTCGTGTGTGCGTGTGTCTGTGTTTAGTGCGTGCGTGTGTGTGTGCGCACGCATGTGTGTGTATAGTATATTTGTGTTGTTTATTTATTTATATTGCTTGCTGGTTTATTCCTTTATTATTGTAAGCGCTTAGGGCTTTTTTTTTATAAAGATTAGGCGCTATAAATGGTCATTATTATCAATGGTTGTTTTTTTCTGCATGCTACTCGAAATAAACCCACCCGTAACCCTTTCACCGTCAAAGTCGCATTTTAGCACCACAGTGACTTAACACCTATGTCACTAAAAGGCATCAAAGTGGGGTCTATTATCCAAAGACTATTGTCTTAGTTTTGGGAAGTAAGGATAGACCTTATTTTATATCTGTCATAGAAGAATCCCCAATACTGCAGATGGATTTTGTTCTCTACCTAGGTAAATTTTATGGACATTTTTGGCTGAAATATGGCTGGCGGCGAAAGGGTTAAGTAAGCATACTTGCCAATGGCTGGCGGCGAAAGGGTTAAGTAAGCATACTTGCCCCCAAACGGGGCTAATCCACCTACAGGCTTCGGCAAGTCTGCCCCCCCCCCCCCCCATCCCCCCCCCCCCCCCCCCCCCCCCCCTCCCCCCCCCCCCCCCCCCCCCCTCATGCTTATGCCTAGAAATGATTAATAAAACCCAGAATCACAAATAATCTTCAATCACTAAATCACTCAACGCTCTTTCTCCTATCAAGCTCCCGTTAACTTGGAATCGGTTGCCTCGCTCTCTCAGATACTCATCCTCTCTGCCCACATTCAAACGCCATCTCAAAACTCATCTGTTTCCTAAATAACTACTAATCCCTTCCTTCATGACTTGGTGTGTGCATGTCTGAGAGTGAACGTCTGCGCTTGGTGAGCGCATATAATAATTATCTGTGTGTGTGTGTGTGTGTCCGCGTGTGTGTGTGTGTGTGTGTGTGTGTGTGTGTGTGTGTGTGTGTGGTGTGTGTGTGCGTGTGGTGTGTTATTCTGTGTCTGTTTCTCTGTCTGGCCGTCTTTGGGTGTTTGTGTCATTTTTATTTCCCATTCTTTATGCTATATGTTAAATATTATTATATGTGGTGTTATATGTGTATATTATATTTTTTATATTGTAAACGCCTAGGGCATTAAATTGATTAGGCGTGCTAAATGTTCTAACAACAATAATAATATATAGTTATATACTCCTCACAAAAAGTCAAGCAAGAAAACTTCTCACTGCAAATCCACTTTAATCATAAATTAAACGATTTATGATTAAAGTGGATTTGCAGTGAGAAGTTTTCTTGCTTGACTTTTTGTGAGGAGTATACATCCTTTCAATACCCAAACCTAAAATGTATCCTCATATAAAAAGAAAGCACGAAAATTGAAATTAAGTCACGGACGCCTCTGTGACTATACTGCATCTAACCTAACCAAATCATTAACCCCACCTGGAGAGCGCGTCGCAGCCAGAGGCGCGCCACCAATTTTTTTTTTTTTTGCATGCGATTTTTGTGTGACTGATGAGGAAGGAAAGGGGTGGGTGGGTAAATTTGGACCGATTGACAACTTTTTCGTTGCCACTGGGATTAACGTGTGCTAAGTGCATGGGCACACGGGACCTCGGTTTATCGTCTCACCCGAAAGACTCCACGTTCAGACCGTAAGGCCTAGTGAAAAAGTGAGAGGAAAAATCCCCTGTAC
>CM065713.1:24800254-24810254 GCA_017654935.2 Phymorhynchus buccinoides | reverse complement strand
CTCAGACCAGCCGCCGTGGTGTAGTGGTTAGCGTCGTGGACTACTGGCTGGGAGGTCGTAGGTTCGAATCGGCGAGGGTTTTTTTTCGGTCCTGGACCGACTCCTACCCAGAGTGAGTGGCTATGGGCTCAATGGGAAGACTGAAACCACACAGTCGAGTTTCATCCGCTTAACGGATGCGATTCTGAGAGTATTGCTCTAATTGCAAGACCAACACTGCAGGTGTCTGTAGTTCTCGGGCCTGGTTAACACCGGGATATCATTATGAAAGGAAGCGTAGAATACAGCCCTGTCATGCAGTCTCTGACCGATACGGAACTCCATAGCATCATCATCATCGCTATCATCGGCCTCATTTTCCATCAATCATGAACAAAAAGTCTCAAATTCTGTGGCTTTGCATGCCCTGCTCTCATGGTGACCTCAGTTTCGGTTTCCAATCCAGTCTATGCCTTGGTGCGTTCGGGTCAAAGTCATGGGGATCAGTGTGTTCTGGGGAGCTGTCGGTGGACGGTCGTGGTGGCGTCCTCGGAAGAGGACCTCACTCACGCTGGCTCCGCGACTAAAAGAATAGTGTCGTCAGGAGACACTGCACTTCTGCTGAGTCACTTCGGTGGAGTTCAGTGGAGCCTGTTCAGGACACCACCAGAACAGAACAGGCTCCACTGAACTTCACCGAAGTGACTCAGCAGAAGTGCAGTGTCTCCTCGGTTGGTTGCCTCCTGACGGTCTAGCATAGATTATCTCCCCTTGGACTGCTGGTCTCGGTTTCTGCGACTTGAACAAACCCGGGTGTAGCTGCGAATTGGGATTCGGATTCGGATTCGGAACGAGCGCCGTGGGAGCAACGCCACTGTACAGCCCAGAAGATGGGACAGCACACACACAAAAGCAGAAAAAAAGCATTCTCAAAAAAGAACGTGTAAAATTATGTTTTACGTCCTCCGATCTTAAAAGATCAGATGGGACATTACTAATAAAAATATTTGAAGGAATGAATGAAAAATGGTGTTTTACGTCCTCTCGGTCTGGAGCAGACACATATGGGACATTTGTAGATACAAAGATGGTGGGAACAATACTGGAGGCAGTGCCCGGAGGCAGTGCAACTCCAGTAAAGTCCCGATTTTTTAACTATACAGATAGGAGTAGCGGTAACCACGCCTCGGTTAAACCTCATCGGCTATGGTACCGCCACGCTCAATATAATAACAATATTTTGTTGTTGCCAAGTTCGCCTTTATGACCCTCCACCCACACAGTACACATCAACAACGGTGGAGAGGACGACATACAAACAAATCAACATCTATCCAAGAGTGGCATAGCCTTGTAACCTTGCAAATATGTTACACATAAACAACACACAACACAGAACAAACTGGTAGGGGAAGACGGGGTAAAAAGCGCATGGGCGGGTAAGAAGCCCACCCCAATTATCTCATGAAATGAAGCAAATTTCAGTCTCATTTTGCCCATGAGACGAGCGTTAATGTCTAGCATTCGTCTCATGGGCAAATTTGACTGAAATTTTCTTTATTTCATGAGATAATTGGGGTGGGCTTCTTACCCGCCCATGCGCTTTTTACCCCGTCTTCCCCTAAGGCTTGAACGGAAGCTTGGTTAATCAAAGAATGAAATAGTGAGGCCAAGAGAGGAGATAACGAAATTGAACAAAGGGTGAATACTCTCTTTCTTAGGGGGAGTTAATTAGAAAGAGAGTATTAACCCTTTGTTCAATTTCGTTATCTCCTCTCTTGGCCTCACTATTTCATTCTTTGTTGTATTACTGTGTTAGACGTAGAACTGCGAATCAAACAGCTTACTACATCATATAGTAAAAAGGCAAGTGTGTGTGTGTGTGTCTGAAACACAAAACGGGCCTTATAACTCCGCCGTTTTTCGACCGAATCGCTTCATATTTGCTGTCAGGCTTGCTGTGGTCGGGGCAAAGCCTGGCAGCAAATGTGAAGAGAATCGGGAGAGTGCTTCACTCTCAGATCAGCGCCAACGGGAAACGGGGCCTTATAACTCCACCGTTTCTGAACCGAATCGCTTCAAATTTGCTGTACTCAGCGTTACCAGTACTTGGCGTTGCCGTTACTCGGGAGAGCGCGTCACTCTCAGAGCAGCGCCAACGGGAAACGGGGCCTTATAACTCCGCCGTTTCTTAACCGAATCGCTTCAAATTTGCTGTCAGGCTTGCTGTGGCCGGGGAGAAAAGCCTGGCATAATATAATATTTCGCGGACCCGGCGAAACCGGTACTCAGCGTTACCGGTATTTGGAGTTACCGGTGCTAGGCGTTACCGTTACCCGGCGTTGCGCTAGTAATCTTTAAAAAGGCAAACCCAGGGGCTGACCAAATAATTCGTAAGGGGGGTGGGGGTGGGGGGTTCCTCGGGGGAATCCAGGGGGCTGCATGGGTCCAGGGTTAAGGTGTAGGGGTCCAGGGGCTCATATATATGTGCTCATATATATGTGCTCATCCATACACACATACACAGCGCGCTCATATCGACATAATTATCTTGCTCAGTAACATCATCTTCAGAATTGCAATAGCCTCATACAAATTTTCTTAAATAAATGAAGAAATCGCTATCGAAAATCGCGATACAATTCAAACTGAAATTCAACTGAAAACTAACCTGTGTTGCTCTCTGTTACAGATTGTATGACCCGGGTGATCCGTACCTGTATTCTCAATACACGTAATGGGTGACACCAAATATTCTGTCCATGTCTCTCTCTGTGTCTCTCTCTGTGTCTCTCTCTCTCTCTCTCTCTCTCTCTCTCTCTCTCTCTCTCTCTCTCTCTCTCTCTCTCTCTCTCTCTCTCTCTCTCTCTCTCTCTCTCTCTCTCTCTCTCTCTCTCTCTCTCTCTCTCTCTCTCTCTCTCTCTCTCTCTCTCTCTCTCTCTCTCTCTCTCTCTCTCTCTCTCTCTCTCTGTCTCTCTCTCTCTCTCTCTCTCTCTCTCTCTCTGTCTCTCTCTCTCTCTCTGTCTGTCTCTCTCTGTCTCTCTCTCTCTCTCTCTCTCTCTCTCTCTCTCTGTCTCTCTCTCTCTCTCTCTCTCTCTCTCTCTCTCTCTCTCTCTCTCTCTCTCTCTCTCTCTCTCTCTCTCTCTCTCTCTCTCTCTCTGAAAAATTGCTCAGCATTTTTAAAAAAAATCTATCTATCTATCTATCTATCTTTCTTTCTTTCCTTCCTTCTTTCCTTCCTTCCTTCCTTCTTTCTTTCTTTCCTTCCTTCTTCCTTTCTTATCTTTTCTTTTTGTCCTTCCCTCCTTTTCACCAACCCCCCTCCACTCTTCTTTCGCTCTCACCCTTTGAAACGCGACCAATGCGGCGAACGCATACGCCTAAAGTTAAGCGGATACTCCCGTTGGCCTAAAGATAATGCGGCGAATCTATGCGCTTAAGTCGGTGGACTGGATTAAAGTTATGCGGTGCCGGAATGTATATTATGCCTAAATCAATGCGGCGAGACAATAGGCCTGAAGCTATGCGGCGAATCCATAGTAGGCCTGAAGCTATGCGGCGAATCCACGGGCTTAAGGCTATGCGGCGAATCCACGCACACGCCTATAAAGTTAACTATGCGGCGAATCTAAGCTTGAATAATACATTAGTATGGCTAGGCCTGTACTTTAGAATCGCACACGGAGGAAGAATTCACAGGCTAAAAACAATTCAGCGAATAAACGCAATAATATAGAATGACAAACAACAACAAAGTAAACTGGCTTAAAACAGTGCTGTTGCCGGTCTGTCGTTTCCGACAATGACTGCCAGATAGCAGAGGGGGCAGCTGCTATTCCGGCGAGCTGGGCTACGATTTGTTTGCAGCGAGAAGCCTTGCCCAGGGTGCATCCCCACTCTCTCGGCTAAAGGTGATTTGAGGACGAGAGTTGGCATTGGACAAGGTCCCCCTAAAAGGCTGCCATTCCCATTGGCTGCAGCCTTAGAGTCAGTGCAAATGCCCCCCCCCCTAGTTAGAAAGTCATAGTCTTCCACGAAAGACTAAGCTGTAGCATGATATTCCAATACGGTAGAAAATCATATAATACAGCTCTCATTTACTATTGGCCATTTCTACAGGCTAATGCCAACCAGTGGTTGAGTAATTGAAGAGTAAAAGACCATTAATTGAAACAATGTGGTGACTGGTGAAATCCCAAAGGCGTTCAGCTACGTGACAAATCCATGAACGTTGTGGATCAGCTCTTGCATCCCAACAGCCGAAGCAATGTAGATGTAGTAAATATATAGGCTTAAAGCAATGTAGTAAATCTATAGGCCTAAAGCAACGCAGTAAATCTAAGCAATGTAGTAAATCTACAGGCTTAAAGTAAATCTACAGGCTTAAATGCTGTAAATCTACAGGCCTAAAGCAATGTAGTAAATCTACAGGCTTAAAGTAAATCTACAGGCTTAAATGCTGTAAATCTACAGGCCTAAAGCAATGTAGTAAATCTACAGGCTTAAAGTAAATCTACAGGCTTAAATGCTGTAAATCTACAGGCCTAAAGCAATGTAGTAAATCTATAGGCCTAAAGCAATGTAGTAAATCTATAGGCTTAAAGCAATGCAGTAAATCTACAGGCTTAAAGCAATGCAGTAAATCTACAGGCCTAAAGCAATGTAGTAAATCTATAGGCTTAAAGCAATGCAGTAAATCTACAGGCTTAAATGCTGTAAATCTACAGGCCTAAAGCAATGTAGTAAATCTATAGGCTTAAAGCAATGTAGTAAATCTATAGGCTTAAAGCAATGCAGTAAATCTACAGGCTTAAAGCAATGCAGTAAATCTACAGGCTTAAAGCAATGCAGTAAATCTATAGGCTTAAAGCAATGCAGTAAATCTACAGGCCTAAAGCAATGTAGTAAATCTACAGGCTTAAAGCAATGTAGTAAATCTATAGGCTTAAAGCAATGCAGTAAATCTACAGGCCTAAAGCAATGCAGTAAATCTACAGGCTTAAAGCAATGCAGTAAATCTACAGGCCTAAAGCAATGTAGTAAATCTACAGGCTTAAAGCAATGTAGTAAATCTATAGGCTTAAAGCAATGCAGTAAATCTACAGGCTTAAAGCAATGTAGTAAATCTACAGGCCTAAAGCAATGTAGTAAATCTACAGGCTTAAAGCAATGTAGTAAATCTATAGGCCTAAAGCAATGTAGTAAATCTACAGGCTTAAAGCAATGTAGTAAATCTACAGGCTTAAAGCAATGCAGTAAATCTACAGGCCTAAAGCAATGCAGTAAATCTACAGGCTTAAAGCAATGCAGTAAATCTACAGGCCTAAAGCAATGCAGTAAATCTACAGGCTTAAAGCAATGCAGTAAATCTACAGGCTTAAAGCAATGCAGTAAATCTACAGGCTTAAAGCAATGTAGTAAATCTACAGGCCTAAAGCAATGCAGTAAATCTACAGGCTTAAAGCAATGCAGTAAATCTACAGGCCTAAAGCAATGTAGTAAATCTACAGGCCTAAAGCAATGCAGTAAATCTATAGGCCTAAAGCAATGCAGTAAATCTATAGGCCTAAAGCAATGCAGTAAATCTACAGGCTTAAAGCAATGCAGTAAATCTACAGGCTTAAAGCAATGCAGTAAATCTACAGGCTTAAAGCAATGCAGTAAATCTACAGGCTTAAAGCAATGTGGTAAATATACAGGCTTAAAGCAATGTAGTAAATCTACAGGCTTAAAGCAATGTAGTAAATCTACAGGCTTAAAGCAATGTAGTAAATCTATAGGCTTAAAGCAATGTAGTAAATATACAGGCTTAAAGCAATGTAGTAAATCTACAGGCTTAAAGCAATGTAGTAAATCTACAGGCTTAAAGCAATGTAGTAAATATACAGGCTTAAAGCAATGTAGTAAATATACAGGCTTAAAGCAATGTAGTAAATCTGTAGGCCTAAAGCCATTTAGAAAAGCAATTTAGAAAATATACAGGTTTAAAGCAATGTAGTAAATCTATATATATAAAGCAATGTAGTAAATCTATAGGCCTAAAGCCATTTAGAAAAGCAATTTAGAAAATATACAGGCTTAAAGCAATGTAGTAAATATACAGGCTTAAAGCAATGTAGTAAATCTATAGGCTTAAAGCAATGTAGTCAATCTATAGGCTTAAAGCAATGTAGTAAATCTACAGGCTTAAAGCAATGCAGTAAATCTACAGGCCTAAAGCAATGTAGTAAATCTATAGGCTTAAAGCAATGCAGTAAATCTACAGGCTTAAAGCAATGCAGTAAATCTACAGGCCTAAAGCAATGTAGTAAATCTATAGGCTTAAAGCAATGCAGTAAATCTATAGGCTTAAAGCAATGTAGTAAATCTATAGGCTTAAAGCAATGCAGTAAATCTACAGGCCTAAAGCAATGCAGTAAATCTACAGGCTTAAAGCAATGCAGTAAATCTACAGGCCTAAAGCAATGTAGTAAATCTACAGGCTTAAAGCAATGTAGTAAATCTACAGGCCTAAAGCAATGTAGTAAATCTATAGGCTTAAAGCAATGCAGTAAATCTACAGGCTTAAATGCTGTAAATCTACAGGCCTAAAGCAATGTAGTAAATCTATAGGCTTAAAGCAATGTAGTAAATCTATAGGCTTAAAGCAATGCAGTAAATCTACAGGCTTAAAGCAATGCAGTAAATCTACAGGCTTAAAGCAATGCAGTAAATCTATAGGCCTAAAGCAATGCAGTAAATCTACAGGCTTAAAGCAATGTAGTAAATCTACAGGCTTAAAGCAATGTAGTAAATCTATAGGCTTAAAGCAATGCAGTAAATCTACAGGCCTAAAGCAATGCAGTAAATCTACAGGCTTAAAGCAATGCAGTAAATCTACAGGCTTAAAGCAATGTAGTAAATCTACAGGCTTAAAGCAATGTAGTAAATCTATAGGCTTAAAGCAATGCAGTAAATCTACAGGCTTAAAGCAATGTAGTAAATCTACAGGCCTAAAGCAATGTAGTAAATCTACAGGCTTAAAGCAATGTAGTAAATCTATAGGCCTAAAGCAATGTAGTAAATCTACAGGCTTAAAGCAATGTAGTAAATATACAGGCTTAAAGCAATGTAGTAAATCTACAGGCCTAAAGCAATGCAGTAAATCTACAGGCTTAAAGCAATGCAGTAAATCTACAGGCCTAAAGCAATGCAGTAAATCTACAGGCTTAAAGCAATGCAGTAAATCTACAGGCTTAAAGCAATGCAGTAAATCTACAGGCTTAAAGCAATGTAGTAAATCTACAGGCCTAAAGCAATGCAGTAAATCTACAGGCTTAAAGCAATGCAGTAAATCTACAGGCCTAAAGCAATGTAGTAAATCTACAGGCCTAAAGCAATGCAGTAAATCTACAGGCCTAAAGCAATGCAGTAAATCTATAGGCCTAAAGCAATGCAGTAAATCTACAGGCCTAAAGCAATGCAGTAAATCTACAGGCTTAAAGCAATGCAGTAAATCTACAGGCTTAAAGCAATGCAGTAAATCTACAGGCTTAAAGCAATGTGGTAAATATACAGGCTTAAAGCAATGTAGTAAATCTACAGGCTTAAAGCAATGTAGTAAATATACAGGCTTAAAGCAATGTAGTAAATATACAGGCTTAAAGCAATGTAGTAAATATACAGGCTTAAAGCAATGTAGTAAATCTACAGGCTTAAAGCAATGTAGTAAATCTACAGGCTTAAAGCAATGTAGTAAATATACAGGCTTAAAGCAATGTAGTAAATATACAGGCTTAAAGCAATGTAGTAAATCTATAGGCTTAAAGCCATTTAGAAAAGCAATTTAGAAAATATACAGGTTTAAAGCAATGTAGTAAATCTATATATATAAAGCAATGTAGTAAATCTATAGGCCTAAAGCCATTTAGAAAAGCAATTTAGAAAATATACAGGCTTAAAGCAATGTAGTAAATCTACAGGCTTAAAGCAATGCAGTAAATCTATAGGCTTAAAGCAATGTAGTCAATCTATAGGCTTAAAGCAATGTAGTAAATCTACAGGCTTAAAGCAATGCAGTAAATCTACAGGCCTAAAGCAATGCAGTAAATCTACAGGCCTAAAGCAATGTAGTAAATCTACAGGCCTAAAGCAATGCAGTAAATCTACAGGCCTAAAGCAATGTAGTAAATCTACAGGCTTAAAGCAATGTAGTAAATCTACAGGCCTAAAGCAATGTAGTAAATATACAGGCTTAAAGCAATGTAGTAAATATACAGGCTTAAAGCAATGTAGTAAATCTACAGGCCTAAAGCAATGTAGTAAATCTACAGGCCTAAAGCAATGTAGTAAATCTATAGGCCTAAAGCAATGTAGTAAATCTACAGGCTTAAAGCAATGTAGTAAATATACAGGCTTAAAGCAATGTAGTAAATATACAGGCTTAAAGCAATGTAGTAAATCTACAGGCTTAAAGCAATGTAGTAAATCTACAGGCCTAAAGCAATGTAGTAAATCTACAGGCCTAAAGCAATGTAGTAAATCTACAGGCCTAAAGCAATGCAGTAAATCTACAGGCCTAAAGCAATGTAGTAAATATACAGGCTTAAAGCAATGTAGTAAATCTACAGGCTTAAAGCAATGTAGTAAATCTACAGGCTTAAAGCAATGTAGTAAATCTACAGGCCTAAAGCAATGCAGTAAATCTACAGGCCTAAAGCAATGTAGTAAATCTACAGGCCTAAAGCAATGTAGTAAATCTATAGGCCTAAAGCAATGTAGTAAATCTACAGGCCTAAAGCAATGTAGTAAATCTACAGGCTTAAAGCAATGTAGTAAATCTACAGGCTTAAAGCAATGTAGTAAATCTACAGGCTTAAAGCAATGTAGTAAATCTACAGGCCTAAAGCAATGTAGTAAATCTACAGGCCTAAAGCAATGTAGTAAATCTACAGGCTTAAAGCAATGTAGTAAATCTACAGGCTTAAAGCAATGTAGTAAATCTACAGGCCTAAAGCAATGTAGTAAATATACAGGCTTAAAGCAATGTAGAAAATATACAGGCTTAAAGCAATGTAGTAAATCTACAGGCTTAAAGCAATGCAGTAAATCTACAGGCCTAAAGCAATGTGGTAAATCTACAGGCCTAAAGCAATGCAGTAAATCTATAGGCCTAAAACAATGCAGTAAATCTATAGGCCTAAATCTATGCAGCAAATCTATAGGCCTAAAACTCTGCAGCAAATCTATAGGCCTAAATGCTGTAAATATATAGGCTTAAATATATGCAGTAAATCTATAGGCTTAAAGCAATGCAGCGATTCCATAGGCTTAAAGCAATGTAGTAAATCTATAGGCCTAAAGCAATGCAGCGATTCCATAGGCTTAAAGCAATGTAGTAAATCTATAGGCCTAAAGCAATGCAGCAATTCCATAGGCTTAAAGCAATGTAGTAAATCTATAGGCCTAAAGCAATGCAGCGATTCCATAGGCTTAAAGCAATGTAGCAAATCTACAGGTGTATAAATCTATAGGCCGTAAATCAATGTATCTAATGCACAGGCATAATGCAATGACGTAACTGTTGCTTAAAGCAATGTGCATAATCAATAAACCAAAGTAACAGAGCTCATGCTGCATATAGAGAAGAAAAAAAATGCCCAAAGCGCTGCAAAGAATCTATAACCGACCCTAAAGCAATGTAGCAGAAGCCAAGAGAAGGTGAGATTAGCGTCCAATCGGTCAGAGACCCTTACGGACGGTACTCCTGAAGACGGCGAGGTCTTCCCGGCAGGGATGGAGACGATGCAATGGCGATGAGGGAAGGTCGTGGAGGAAGGCGGGGGATCGTGGCAGGGGACTGCTCTGTTGTAGGGCTCGTGCAGGCTAAGGTCCGCATCTGGTGTTGTCGTTGGATGAAGGTTCCTCCGGTTGTCGTCGTGATGGGCCCCAGGTCTCCTCCTAGGCGGTAGCGGCATTCTTGCTAGCTCATCTTAAAGGTTTCACTTTTTAGTACCCTCACCCCACCCCATCCCCACCTCCC
>CM065713.1:24785254-24787754 GCA_017654935.2 Phymorhynchus buccinoides | reverse complement strand
GTTAACTAGTTTTGTTTCTGAGGTTCACAAATAAAGACATTGGACACAGAAAAGCTTTATATATATATATATATATATATATATATATATATATATATATATATATATATATATATATATATATATATATATATATATATATATATATAAACGTACAAGAATTGAAGAAGAAAAAACAACCACACCATTAAACTTTCCTCTTATATATATATAGTTTGCTTTAATAAAACTTTTGTTTGTGTCCAATGTATAAGTTTGTGAACCTAAGAAAGAAACTCAATAACTTTAATTTTAACTTTACGATTTGTTCTGTGTTCTGAAAAGAATAAAAGAAAATAATGTGCTGATTTACTTTTTCTCCCAGAGAGTTATTCAAAACAAACATTTATAAGGAAAACAATCCATTATTAAAGACCCCGCACGTCACGTGTCACATTCCCTCGTATGCTATAGGAAGATTTCTTAAAGACCCACTGACCCACCACGATTAAGTCCCTTGGGGTGTTTTTTTCTGGGTAGCTGTGACCCACATACAAATGCCCCCAACTTGAAATTGAGGCTGCTCTTTAAAATGTAGTGAGACCTGGTCGAAACAAGATTTCTTTCCAGCTATAAGAGGGAAAACACGTGAAACCCGTGATTTTGACACGTGATCTGGCGGATCTTTAAAATTATGTTTCGGTTTGAATTTGGGGGCATTTGTATGGGAGTGAGATCTGGTCAAAACAAAATTTCTTACCAGCTATAAGAGGGAAAACCCGTGAAACCTGTGATTTTGACACGTGATCTGGTGGATCTTTAAAGACCCCCCACGTCGCGCGTCACATTCCCTCTTATGCTGGGAAGACTTCTTAAAGATTCCTTACCAGCTATAAGAGGGAAAACACGTGAAACCCGTGATTTTGACACGTGATCTGGTGGATAATAATAATAATAATAATTGTACATTTATATAGCGCTTTCCTCAGATGAGCCCAAAGCGCTTTACAATCAATGATTAATCAACAGACAACAAAAACAGCATTCAAGAGTGACACCAACCAGCAACAGCGCATATACAAAGCAACTCTCTCTCTCTCTCTCTCTCTCTCTCTCTCTCTCTCTCTCTCTCTCTCTCTCTCTCTCTCTCTCTCTCTCTCTCTCTAACACACACACACACGCACACGCACACGCACACACACATAAACACACACATTTATCGAAGCCAACTCGTTCATATCCCATTCGGTAAGCCACAGCAACCGAGCCGCATGGACTGACCACATACACCAACACACATACACAAACACCCTCACACAAAAAAAAAAACGTACGCACGCACGCAGACAGACACACAGACACGCACACAAACACAGACACACACACACACACACACATGCGTGCACACACAACCCACAAAACCAAAACACACACAAGCACACATGTATGCACACATTCATGCTCACACACACACACACACACACACAAACACACACACACACACACACACACACACACACACACACACACACACACACACACACACACACACACACACCACTCACACACACGCACCACAAAACACAGCACAAACCTCTTATTCAATCTTCCCTCACGTGCACACAACGATAGACAACTGATCAAATATTTAGGGCGCAGCAGGAAAAAGATGGGTTTTAAGAGAGGTTTTGAATGAGGAGACTGAGTTGGAGTGTCGGAGAGGAGAAGGCAGAGAATTCCACAGAGATGGTGCTTGACAAGAAAAAGAACGTTGGCCAGCAGATTTAAGACGGATGGAGGGAATGGAAAGGAGACGAGAATCAGAAGACGAACGTAGTTGGCGAGCTGGGACATAGAGATGAAGAAGATCAGAGAGATACACGGGAGCTTGATCATTCAGTGACTTGAAGGCAAGGAGGAGAATTTTGTAGTCAATACGTGATTGAACTGGGAGCCAATGTAGGGAACGAAGAACCGGAGTGATGTGATCGTACCTAGGGGAGCGAGAAATGAGACGAGCAGCATTATTCTGGACCCGTTGGAGCTTAGAGATGAGAATTGATGGACAGCCAGATCTTTAAGATTTCTTACCAGCTATAAGAGGGAAAACACGTGAAAACCGTGATTTTGACACGTGACGTGGGGTGGGTGTGTCTTTAACATACATGCAAAAAACAGAAGTTGAAAAGAAACGATTGTGATTGGCCTGTTTGCTATGCCACGTGGCATCGCACAGGAAGCGTTGAAGCAGCACACGTGACAACCCCATGCCCTTACTGGTTGTGTTAATAATATGGACGGGAAAAACATTAAAAAAAAGACAGAGGCGAAAGAATGAATGATGAAAGAGAAGGAAGGAAGAATAGAAAGTGTGTGTGTGTGTGTGTGGGTGGTGGTGGTGGGGTGGGGTGGGGTGGGGGGTGGTACATGCGGGCAGGTTAGTGAAGGAAGAGTGTTCTTCTCATGAGAGAGAGAGAGAGAGAGGAGAGAGAGAGAGAGAGAGAGAGAGAGAGAGAGAGAG
>CM065713.1:24775254-24780254 GCA_017654935.2 Phymorhynchus buccinoides | reverse complement strand
ACGGAACGCGGTATCAGACACACGAAATTTAAATCGCAAGAGATTTTTCTATTTTTTTCTTTCTGGTGGCAGGAGACTAAAAACTAATCTTCCACAACCACAAAATAATAACACTTCCAAGACGATCCGGAAGTGGCTTCTGTACGGTCCACGGGCGCGCGCCACTTCTCATCACGTGACCCGGCCTGGTACCCAAACCCGTCATGATATCCGGTCATGCGCGGTTTGGGGTGCTTGAGCGAGAAAAGAAAGGGAAGCTACCACCACCATACGGAGTTTGATGATGAAGGAAATTGGAAAAGAGACAGACCTGAGAGAACGACTAGAAAGAGAGCAAAAGGGCGCGATAAAAGTTGTTCACTGACGAGCTGGGTAGTATGGCATTCCCTGTGTCAAGAAAGTCCTATGGTTTTCAATATCCTAAATAATAGAAAAATAAATGGCATTCTTGACACAGGTAATGCCATAGGGTGGAGTCGCCACCGCACACACTTTTAGGGTTGTTCATAAAATAGGTTTGATTAGTGGTTAGTTCGCTTGTGTTAACCCCTTAGGACCTACGATATGAATACGACGGTTTTATTATCCGTTTGGGGATGTTAACTCTTTCAACACTAGCCATTTTTTTCAGCTAAAACTTTCCATTAAACTTACCTGCGTACAGAAAAGATTTTGTTTGCAATATTGTGGATTCCTCTGTGACATGCATAAAATAAGGCCTCTCCTTAACTCCACCAAATTAATGTTACTGGATACCAGACCTTCATTTGATGCCTTTTAGTGACATGGGTGTTAAAGGGGCACCTTGACGGATGCTTATTTTGTAAGAAACACGTCCAGATCACCAGGAAAACACCCTTTACAGAGATTGCAACACTCACTTTGCTTCTGGTTTCCTAAAAAAATCAAACCATCAAATCGGTGATTCCTCCTTGGCGGAGGTGCTGGAAGTCAAATTATTTCACCCAAAGAGAAGGCGTGTGCCGTCTCTTTTCTAATGGCCGCCTGCGTTTAGACCAAAAATCGTTTCCACGACATTTTCGCAATACATGTACAAGCTTTTTTTTTCTTTTCTTTTTTTAAGTTTATACAGATTATCTAAAGGAGTTTCGCTCACAACAAAGGAAACAGCTCCAATTTTTTTAAAATATTTTTTACTGCACTACAAAAAAATAAAACGCTTCAAACCACAATGAGTGTCCTCCACCTCCACCCACCCCATCCAAAATGGCTACTCTCTCCGGCATCTCCGCCAAGGAGGAATCGCCGTTTAAGACGGTTTGATTTCTAGGAAACCAGAGCAAAGTGAGTGTTCCGATCCTTGAAAAGGCTGTCTTTCTGGTGATCTCGACGTGTTTCTTGCAAAAACTCATCCGTCAGTGTCCACCTTTAACCCTTTCACCGCCAAAGTCGCATTTTAGCACCACAGTGATTTAACACCTATGTCACTAAAAAGGCATCAACTTGGGGTCTATAATCCAAAGACCCTATTGTCTTAGTTTTGGGAAGTAAGGATAGACCTTATGTTATATATGTCACAGAAGAATCCCCAATACTGCAGATGGATTTTGTTCTCTACCCAGGTAAATTTAATGGAACTTTTTGGCTGAAGTATGGCTGGCGGTGAAAGGGTTAATAAAACAGGTTTGATCAGTGGTTAGGTCGCTTGTGGTTACCCCCTTAGGTCCTACGATCTGAATACGAGGGGTTTTATTGTCCGTTTTGGGGATGTTAATTTTTAACCCTTTCAACGCTAGACATTTTTTCCCAGCTAAAACTTTCCATTAAGCTTACCCGGGTAGAGAAAAGATTGTGTCTGAAATATTGTGGATTCCTCTGTGGCATGCATAAAATAAGGCCTCTCGATCCTTAACTCCACCAAATTAAGAACATAATGTTACTGGATACCAGACCCTCATTTGATGCCTTTAGTGACATGGGTTCTAAAGGTCCACCAGATCACGTGTCAAAATCACGGGTTTCACGTGCTTTCCCTCTTATAGCTGGTAAGAAATCTTGTTTTGACCAGGTTTCACTCCCATACAAATGCCCCCCAAATTGGTATATCCCCAAAGGTATATCCTTACTTCCCCAAACTAAGACAATAGGGTCTTTGGATAATAGACCCCAATGTGATGCCTTTTAGTGACATAGGTGTTAAATCGATGTGGTGCTAAAATGCGACTTTGGCGGTGAAAGGGTTAACGCTTTTTAGGTCATCCCTTACTCTACCATTAACATCATGAATATAACAATATAAAGATGTATTCCTCGATGTAATGTGCGTGTGTGTGTGTGTGTGTGTGTGTGTGTGTGTGTGTGTGTGTGTGTGTGTGTGTGTGTGTGTGTGTGTGTGTGTGTGTGTGTGTGTGTGTGTGTGTGTGTGTGTGTGTGTGTAAAAGTAAAGTCAAGTCAACATTTGTATTTAAAGATGCACACTGAATAAGCAAACATACATGCTTCCCCCCCCCCCCCCCATCAAGCCATCTATAAACAGAAGCATAAACCAAACATACATGCACGAAACATAAACTATGCTGGTTAAGGACAAAGAGAGAAGAAGAAGAAAGAAAAAAGAGAGAAAAGAAGCATATAAATATTTACAGCAACAAACAGAAAGCATATGAAATAGCAATACAATATCAACATAGTGTTCCACACATAAGTGTGTGTGTGTGTGTGTGTGTGTGTGTGTGTGTGTGTGTGTGTGTGTGTGTGTGTGTGTGTGTGTGTGTGTGTGTGTGTGTGTGTGCGTGCGTGCGTGCGTGCGTGCGTGTGTGTGTGTGTGTGTGTGTGTGTGTGTGTGTGTGTGTGTGTGTGTGTGTGTGTGTGTGTTTGTGTGTGTGTGTGTGTGTGTGTGTGCGCGCGTGCGTGTGTGTGTGTGTGTGTGTGTGTTGTGTGTGTGTGTGTGTGTGTGTGTGTGTGTGTGTGTGTGTGTGTGTGTGTGTGTGTGTGTGTGTGATGAAAATCTGCTTAACGTCCTCCGGTCTGAAACAGACACATATGATGATAATATGAGACATTAGTTGATATAAAGACGGTGGGAACGATCCTGGAAGCAATGCCCGGAGGCAGTGCAACACCAGTAAAGTCCCGAATTTTTAACAATGCAGGTATATAATAAGTGTGTATGTGTGTGTGTGTGTGTGTGTGTGTGTGTGTGTGTGTGTGTGTGTGTGTGTGTGTGTGTGTGTGTGTGTGTGTGTGTGTGTGTGTGTGTGTGTGTGTGTGTGTGTGTGAGTGTGTCCTTCTTTCCAAACTATAAAGCAAAGTTGGAGTCGTTTGGTGTGTGCATTGGTGTGCAAACAAATAAATAAATAAATAAATAAATAAGGCCTATGCGAAGGCAGAATGTTTTAATTCAACAACAACAAATCCTAAATCACGCGGAAAACACCTCGTATCGCGCTTCGCGAGGTTTGGTACGAGATTCTGGCAGACGACACTACTAGAATGGCCTCCCTTTCTTTTGGTGCCACGCCACAAAGCGGCCATTTTCAATTACATCCCTTACCCCCCCCCCCCCTCCCCCCCCTCCACTTCCTTTTCTTTTTACTTTTTCTTTTTCCTTTCCAGCGAAAAGGGGGCGGGAGGGGGTGTCTCCTCCTTCTTTGGAAGTTGTCTCCCCTATCGTCTGCCTTTCAGTGGAATTGTCGTCTGCTGGCTGAGCCTCCTTCGACCTCTCGCTTTTCAATAAGAGCCATCATGGAGGGAAGGCAAATCACACCGAAGTAATTGCTCAGAGCCGGTTCAAGGGAGAGAAATTGGCTGCTGGCACAATATCCCCCCCTTGCTCCGAAAAAACGCTGCCCCCCCCCCCCCCCCCCCTTTCGCGAGCGAGGAATCTCTGAGAGGGGGGAAATATTAGAATCCTATTATAGCTATAAAAGCTCTCAATCAAAGTTTGAAGCTAGAGCTATACCAGCTATTGGGGCGCGGCCGGTTAGTGGGCGATTCGCGTGGTGGGGGCTGATATTATTACCCAGAGGTAGTCGAGCGGAAGTGGGGGGGGGGGGGGGGGGGGGGGGGGGGGGGGGGTTCCGTACTTCTCGTGCGGGGCAACTCTCGCGTGAAATGCCGAGAAGCTGCTAGCTGTCTGCTGTAGGAGTGGGTGGGGTGGGGTGGGGGGTTGTCCTTCTTCGGTTCGTCTTCCGCCTTGATGCTTCGGTACTTTTTTTCTTTTATATTATCTGTTTTTGCCTTTTTGTCATTTCTTTCTTTCTTATGTTAGGGGAGAAAGAGGGGAGGGGTGGGGGGAGGGGTCAAAGAGATGGTGGAAGTGAATGAAACGGAATACACAAACTTCAAATTCAATCAAATCAAAAACAATTACTTTATATATATATAGGGGAAGACGGGGTAAAAAGCGCATGGGCGGGTAAGAAGCCCACCCCAATTATCTCATGAAATAAAGAAAATTTCAGTCAAATTTGCCCATGAGACGAATGCTAGACATTAACGCTCGTCTCATGGGCAAAATGAGACTGAAATTTGCTTCATTTCATGAGATAATTGGGGTGGGCTTCTTACCCGCCCATGCGCTTTTTACCCCGTCTTCCCCTATATGTATATATAGTTTGCTTTGATAAAGCTGTTCTGTGTCCAATGTCTTTATTTGTGAACCTCAGAAACAAAACCAGTTAACGTTAACTTTGAGTAATGTTCCGTGTTCAAAAAAAAAAAAAAAAAAAAAAAAAAAATTAAAAATTATATAAATTGTGCTGATTTACTTTTTCTCCCAATGGGGGAGGGACAGTGCCTTATGCAAAGACACTGTCATAAGGCACTGTCATAAGGCACTGTCATAAGGCACTGTCATAAGGCACTGTCATAAGGCACTGTCATAAGGCACTGTCATAAGGCACTGTCCCTCCCCCATTGGGAGAAAAAGTAAATCAGCACAATTTATATATATTTTTTAATTTTTTATTTTTTTTTTTATTTTTTTTTATTTTTTGAACACGGAACATTACTCAAAGTTAACGTTAACTGGTTTTGTT
>CM065713.1:24760254-24770254 GCA_017654935.2 Phymorhynchus buccinoides | reverse complement strand
ACACCCCCACTCTCGCGTTGAGACAAAGGACAGTGAAGCAGATGGAGTTGAGGAAGGTCCCCACGAGGCCATCCAGTCCCTTTTTGCTGCAGCACCTAGAGTTAAACTCACACACACACACACGAAACCACACACACACATCGACACACACACACGTACACACACCAGACATGCGCAGCGCAAGCACGGCGCGCACGCGCGCACATATCGACAGACAGAGACAGAGACAGAGAGAGAGAAGAGAGAGAGAGAGAGAGAAAGAGAGAGAGGGAGAGAGAGAGAGAGGAAAGAGAGAGATTGAGAGAGAGAGACAGACAGACAGACAGACAGAAGACAGAGACAGACAGAGGAGAGAGACAGAGATAGAGAGACAGACAGAGAGTGAGAGAGAGTGAGACACAGAGAGACTGAGATACATATATTATCAGAGCTGGGAGAGAGAGAGATGAAGAGAGAGTTGATAACAGAGAGAGCCGAGAGAGACAGAGAGTGAGAGAGAGAGAGAGAAGAGGAGAGAAAGAGAGTCAGAGAGAGAGATAGAGATCGAGAGAGAGAGAGAGAGAGACTCGTTCCAAGTGCAAAGGAACTCGCCTGTTGACACACGAGGGGGAACAACTATCATTAACAGACCTCAATCATGACTTTGCCATTCAGACCAACGTCGTATTATTTGTATTGCAAAGGGGTGAGGGGTTGGATGGGGTCACCTGGCCGTAAAGACAAATCACCGTAAAAGAACAAAACATGGCAAGGATGGGGGGGGAGGGGGAGAGGGAGAGGGATAGAGAGAGAGAGAGACGAGAGCGAAGAGCGAGAAGACAGACAGACAGGACAGACAGACAGACAGACAGACATAGACACAGACAGACATAACAGAATACACAGACAGACAGAGAGAGAGAGAGTGAGACAGACATAGACATAGAGAGACATAAAGAGAGAGACAGACAGAAAGATAGAAATAGAGCGAGAGAGAGAGTTAGATAGGCCGAGAGAGGGAGATAGAGAGAGAGATTGCGATGAGAGAGAGAGAGAGAGAGAGACGCACACGCACGCACGCACCCACCACACATATGCACACAACACACACACACCTCTCCAACCACACACACACATAACACACACAACACACACCACACACACACACACACACACACTCACACCACACACCACACACACACACACACACATACACATAAACAAACACACACACCACACTCACACACACACACATTTTTGACACACACCACACACACACAGTATCACAGGCACTCACACCACACACACACACACACTGGGGACACACCACAGGCACACACCACACACATAACACACACACACAACACACACACACACAGACACCACACACACAACACACACAACACACAACAACAACACGAACACACACACACACACACACAACACACACACACACGACACCACACACACAACAACACAACACACACACACACACACACACACACACACCACAACACACACACACACACACACACACACCACACACACACAACACACAACACAAACACAACACACACACACACACACCGCACACACACACCACACACACACACACACACACACACACACACACATACACACCAACCCACACACAACACACACACACACACACACACACACAAACACACACACACACACACACACACACACTAACACACACACACAGGGACCACAGCGGGGCGGCGTTTGGGTGGATAGGAGTCTATTAATGATGGGGGAGGAGTCCCGAGTATTGATTCGACACGCGCCGACGTGTCGGTCGCAACTTGGCGCACTGTGATACTTTCGCAGTAGTAACTTAGGGGCGGTGTCGATATAAAAATTAAAAAAGCCAACATATGGGACCAAATCGTTTGTACCCCCTCTCTATGTGTGTCCACAGCAGTTCCCTCTATATATTATGTGACAACCTTCTCATTTTGCCTCCCCGGTCTCTTTTTGTGTCCCAGTCTCTATGTATGAACATCTTCATTGGTGCCCCCCCCTCCCCCCCCCCCGCGGTATCTTATGTCCCGCGTCTCTATGTGTCCCCAGTCTCTATGTATCCCAGTCTCTATGTATCCCAGTCTCTATGTATCCCAGTCTATATGTGTCCCAGGGGGGGGGTCTCTTTGTGTCCCTGTCTCAATGTGTACACCTGTCTCTATGTGTCCCCTGTCTCTATGTGTCCCCCGTCTCTATGTGTCACCAATTTTGTCTCTATGTGTGTCCCTGTCTCTATATGTCCTTGTCTCTATGTGTCCCTGTCTCTATATGGGTCCCTGTCTGCTCAGTGTGCCCTTCTCTATATGTCACCTGTCTCTATGTGTCCCCGTTTCTATGTGTCCCGGTCTCTATGTGTCCCTGCCTCTATATGTCCCTGTCTCTATGTGTCCTCCGTCTCTATATGTCCCCGTCTCTATATGTCCCCGTTTCTATGTGTCCACAGTCTCTATATGTCCCTGTCTCTATATGTGTCCCAGTCTCTATGTGTCCCCTGTCTCTACGTGTCGCTGATTCCGTCTCTATTTGTCCCATGTCTCTATATGTCCCCGTCTCTATGTGTGTGGTGTGGTTCCCCGCGGCCCCCCCCCCTTTTGGGGGGGGGTTTTTTTCCCATTTGCGATATGTCCTGTCCCCACTCTATGTTGTCCCTGTACTCTATGTGTCCCTGTCTCCATATAGTCCATGTCTCTGTGTGTCCCAGTGACTCTGTGTTTTCCTGTTTCTGTGTGTCCCCGTCTCTATATTGTCCCTGTCTCTATATATTTTCCCTGTCTCTATGTGTCCCTGTTCTCTATGTGTGTCCCGTTCTCTATGTGTACCTGTCTCTAGGTGTACACTGTCTCTATGTGTCACTGTCTCTATATGTCCCTGTCTCTATGCGTCCCCATCTCTATTGTGTCCCTGTCTCTGTGTGTCCCAGTCTCTATACGTCCCTGTCTCTGTATGTGTCCCACTCTCTACGACTCCCTGTCTCTCTGTGTGTCCCTGTCTCTATATGTCCCTGTCTCTATTTGTCCTTGTCATTGTCTATGTGTCCCTGTCTCTATGTGTCCCAGTCTCTATAGTGTCCTCGTCTCTATGTGTCCCAGTCTCTATATGTCCCTGTCGCTCTATAATGTCCCTGTTCTCTATGTGTCCCAGTATCTATTTGTCACCACTTTCGTCTATATGTCCCCCCGTCTCTATGTATCCCCGTCTCTATGTGGCCCCGTCTCTATATGTCCCCGTCATTGTTTCTAGTTTGTCCCCGTCTTTATAAGTCCCCAATTTCGTTTCTGTGTGTCCCCTGTCTCTATATGTGTCCCCTGTCTCTATGTGTCCTCTGTCTCTATGTGTTCCCCGGTCTCTATAGGTGTCCCTTGTCTCTGTTGTTCCTGTCTCTATGTGTCAACGGCTTTGTCTCTATGTTTCCATGTCTCTATACGTCCTCGTTTCTATATGTCCCCGTCTCTATATGTCCCTGTCTCTATGTGTCCCTGCCTCTATATGTCCCTCTGTTGTTAGATATGTTGGTCACTGTCTCTATATGTTCTGTCTCTATATGTCCCTGTCTCTATATTTCCCCGTCTCTATATTTCCACGTCTCTATAATGTCCACGTCTATATGTGTCCCCGTCTCTATGTTATGTTCCCTGTCTCTATGTGTCCATGTCTCTATGTTTCCTTGTCTCTATGTGTCCTTGTCTCTTTGTGTCCTTGTCTCTATGTGTCCCTGTATCTATGTGTCCCTGTCTCTATGTGTCCAAGTCTCTATGTGTCCCAGTCTCTATGAGTCCCAGTCTCTATGTGTTTCCCTGTCTCTTTGTGTCCCTGTCTCTATGTGTCCTTGTATCCATGTGTCCTTGTCTCTATCTGTCCCTGTCTCTATGTGTCCCAGTCTCGATGTATCCCGGTCTCTATGTGTCCCAGTCTCTATGTGTCAACGTATCCATGGTGTCCCTGGTCTTAGGCCGTGTGCACACATAAGCGGATATTACATGCGGAAAACCCGTGCGCAATCCATAAATAGGTAAAACAAAGAAGGAAAAAGATTTACGCACGTGTCCAAATTTCCCCTAATCCATAAATTTTTACCCTTCTTTCTTCCACTTATTTAGGGTTTACCGTACGGAACTTACGCCTCTAATGTGTACCCGACCGTAGGGTTAGGAAGATATAGGGTTAGGGATAAGGGTTAGGTTAGGGGTTAGGAATAGGGTTCGGCGATAGGGTTAGTGATAGTGCCCCCCTGATTATATATAAGTTTTAGGGTTAGGGTAGGCGGAATAGGGGTTAGGGTTCAAATTTAGTGGTCGAACATACACACACACCGCAATAAATGGATGGTACGCACATTGATCGATTTCGCAACCAGTCATAGCGGCAAGACACTTTGAGAACAACTCCTCATTTGAGATATGCAACCCCCGAGTTACCCCGTGTCCCTGTTAAGCCGGCATATTATGGTGGGTGGGTGTCCATTCTGTTCTGTTGTCTCTTTCTTGTCTGTATATTAAATCACTCGGGACATCATTACGGGCAAAGGATTAACAGGTTTAAAAAAATGTGGTGTGCTCACAATGTGTAATGTTTTTGTTGTGGTGTGTGTGTGTGTGTGTTGTGTGTGTGTATGTGTGCCTATGTGCATGTGTGTGTGTGTGTATGCATATGTGTGTGTGTCGTGCGTGCTGTGTTGCGCGTGTTTGTGTTTGTGTGTATGCGTGCGTGTGCGCGTGTATGTGTTTGTGTGTGTATCGTGTGCGTGCGTGCGTGTGTGTGTGTGTGTTTTGTGTGTGTGTGTGTGTGTTGTGTGTGTGTCTGTGTGCATGTGTGTGTGGGCATGTGTGCATGTGTGTGTGTCACTGTGCGTGTGTGTGTGTGTGTGTGTAGTGTTAGTGTTAGTGTGGTGTGGTGTGGTGTGTGTGTGCCTGTGTGTGGTCGTGTGAGTAGTGCGTGTGCGGTTTGCGCGGTGCGTGTGTTTGCGTTGCCGTGCGTGCGTGTGTGTAGTTAGTGTTAGTGTGTGCGTCGTGTGTGTGCAGTTAGGCAGTGTGCGCTGTGCGCGTGGCGTGCTGCGCGTGTGCGTGGTGCTGCGCGCTGCTGCGCGCGCTGCGCGCAGCGCGCGCGTGTGGGTGTGTGTTGTGTGTGTGCGTGGTGTGGTGCGTGTGTGTGTGCGTGTGTGTGCATGCGCTGTGCGTAGTGCGTGTGTGTTTGTGTTTGTGGGAGGGGGTGGTGTTTATGGGGGGAAAGTAGAGTTTGGCACTGGCGTGGGTGAGAAAAGGAGATGAAGAGAACAGAGAGAGAGAGAGAACGAACGAAATATTTTGTTTAATCAGGGCTATATGATAAGCATACAATTTGCTTTTTTACGCTCAGCCCTGGGGCAAAACAAAGGTTAACCAAAAATATATACAAAAAAATTAAGCGCTTGCGTAACAAATGCTAATACTACTACAAAGCATTCAAGAAAAATAAATATTCAAAAATAACATAACACAGCACTATGTACATCATCAATGTACAAGACTAATACAGGAAGAGGGGTGATGGGGAGAGGGCTTGGAGGCGGAAAAAGGTACAATGATTGATTCAAAATGGCACTATGGGTAGAGATCGAGAGCGAGCGAGAGAGAGAGAGAGAGAGAGAGAGGAGAGATGGAGAGGGGGATGAGAGAGAGAGAGAGGTACGGATGAGAGAAGAGAGGAGAGAGAGAGTGAGAGAGTAGGTAGAGAGAGTGTGAGGGAGGGGGAGATGAGAGAGAGAGAGACGATGAGAGAGAGAGAGAGAGAGAAGAAGAGTGTGTGTGTGTGTGTGTGTGTGCTCGTGGTAATGTGAGTCACGAGAGAGTAGAGAGGGGGACAGACGAGGGACCAGAGAGACAGGACAGACAATACAGAGGACCAGACACAGAGAGAATCCAGACGGAGAGAGAGGAGAGAGAGAGATGAGAGAAAGAAGAGAGAATGGAGAGATACACAGAGAGAATGAGAGTGTTATGGCAGAAAGAGAGAGAGTGAGAGAGGAGAGGGGGAGAAGAGAGAAGAGAGAGAGAGAGAGGAGAGAGAGAGAGGGCAGGAGAGAGAGAGAGAGGCACAGAGAGTACAGACAGACAAGACAGACAGACAGACAGACAGAGACAGAAAGAGGACACAGAGAGAGAGAGACGAGAGAGAGGAGAGAGAGAGAGAGAAGATGGACAGAGACAGAGAGAGAGAGAGAGAGAGAGAGAGAGAGGGGTGTGGGGAGAGAGAGAGTAGCGGTTATTTTGATCTAATCGAAGTTTTGAAAGGGGGGTTCTCATTCACGGGAGGTGGATCTATTCTTCGCACAGAAGCGATTTGAGCAGTCGACGACAGTTAGTCTATAGAAAGTTGTGTTCTGGGGGTGACAGGAAGGTGCTTTATCTGATATTTGTACTGGTGGTGTGAGATCACATATACAAGACAGAGAGAGAGAGTTATAAACAAGATCAGCAATGCGATAGGAGTGTTAATAACGATTTGGCCACCCACCCACACACCATTTTGACTAATTACTCCCAGGAACATTTTAACAAAAGGTTGTTACTTGTGGTAAAGATTTGCATATTGATATCTTCTGGAGAGGAAAAAGAAAAAAAAAGATCTAAGCGTGCGAAATTTGTTTCAAGTTGTGTGTTGTTGACTTCGCGAGGGGAAAATATTTTTCTGTTCATGATATGTTTAGAGTATTATAGTGATTAGAGTACTAACAGTTCTGCGCTATGTTGTGGTGGGTACGCGCGTACCCCCACCCCCCCCCCCCCCCCACCCCCCCCCTTGAAAATCGTTAGATAGAGATTATGAGAAGTAGTTACGTCATGCTTGCGTTCATTTTTGTCCAATGCCTTAAGGGGTACGCAACACCCCCTCCGTACTCTATTTTTGTTGTTGTTGTAAAAGCGCATTTGTTTCCGTCCATGGGGACTTGAGATAGGGGAAGATATTTTTTCAAAATATGAATAAATGAATGAATGAATGAAATGATTGAATGAATGAAGGAATAATGTGAATAGATTATGATTTCATTCTGACCTTTGTACTGTGTTATTTAACTTTTCAATCCTTCGGAGCTAGATGTAGTGTTTTGAATCCAGGAGTGTTTTTGAACTTCTATACCTTTGGAGTGTTTTTTGAATCCAAAAGTGGTTTTAGACCTTTCTATCCCTCTTTGAGTGTTCTAACTTTCAATCCCTTCGGATAGAGGTTGTTTTTTGAAAGCGACGAAACGAGTGTTTGTTTTTGACTTTCTATCCCTTTGGAGTGTTTTGAATCCAGGAGTGTTTTTGACTTTCTATCCCTTTGGAGTGTTTTGAATCCAGGAGTGTTTTGACTTTCAATCCCTTTGGAGTGTTTTGAATCCAGGAGTGTCTTTGACCTTCGATCCCTTTGGAGTGTTTTGAATCCAGGAGTGTCTTTGACTTTCGATCCCTTTGGAGTGTTTTGAATCCAGGAGTGTTTTTTACCCTCTATCCCTTTGGAGTGTTTTGAATCCAGGAGTGTTTTAACTTTCAATCCCTTTGGAATGCTCTGAATCCAGGAGTGTTTTTTCTTTCAATCTCTTTGGAGTATTTTGAATCCACGAGTGTTTTTACTTAAAGAGTGTTTGACTTTGAACCTTTAGGAGAGTTTGAAATCCAGGAGTGATTTGATCTTCAATCATTTTGGAGTATTTTGAACCCAGGAAAGCTTTTGCTTTCAATCTATTTTGAATCCAGGAGTGTTTTGAATTTCAGTCCCTTTGGAATACGTTTGATTTGAGAAGCGGTTTTTTCCCTTTCAATCCATCTGGAGTATTTTGACTTTAGGACTGTTTTTCCTTCAATCTCTTTCGTGTACCGTTTTGAATCCAGGAGTGTTTTAAACTTTGGAATACTTTGACTTGAGAAGTGCTAACCCTTCAAATCGCATTGGAGTGTTTTGAATCCAGGAGTGTTTTAAACTTTGGAATACTTTGACTTGAGAAGTGTTTTTTCTTTAAATCGCATTGGTGTATTTTGAATCCAGGAGTGTTTTGACTATGGAGTGTTTTCCCTTTAATCTCTTTCGTGTACCGTTTTGAATCCAGGAGTGTTTTAAACTTTGGAATACTTTGACTTGAGAAGTGTTTTCCCTTCAAAACGCTTTCGTGTATTTTGAATCCAGGAGTGTTTCAAACTTTGGACTACTTTGACTTGAGAAGTGTTTTCCCTTCAAATCGCTTTGGTGTATTTTGAATCCAGGAGTGTTTTAAACTTTGGAATACTTTGACTTGAGAAGTGTTTTCCCTTCAAATCGCTTTGGTGTATTTTGAATCCAGGAGTGTTTTAAACTTTGGAATACTTTGACTTGAGAAGTGTTTTCCCTTCAAAACGCTTTCGTGTATTTTGAATCCAGGAGTGTTTCAAACTTTGGAATACTTTGACTTGAGAAGTGTTTTCCCTTCAAATCGCTTTGGTGTATTTTGAATCCAGGAGTGTTTCAAACTTTGGACTACTTTGACTTGAGAAGTGTTTTCCCTTCAAAACGCTTTCGTGTATTTTGAATCCAGGAGTGTTTTAAACTTTGGACTACTTTGACTTGAGAAGTGTTTTCCCTTCAAATCGCTTTGGTGTATTTTGAATCCAGGAGTGTTTCAAACTTTGGACTACTTTGACTTGAGAAGTGTTTTCCCTTCAAATCGCTTTGGTGTATTTTGAATCCAGGAGTGTTTCAAACTTTGGACTACTTTGACTTGAGAAGTGTTTTCCCTTCAAATCGCTTTGGTGTATTTTGAATCCAGGAGTGTTTCAAACTTTGGACTACTTTGACTTGAGAAGTGTTTTCCCTTCAAATCGCTTTGGTGTATTTTGAATCCAGGAGTGTTTCAAACTTTGGAATACTTTGACTTCAGAAGTGTTTTCCCTTCAAATTGCTTTCGTGTATTTTGAATCCAGGAGTGTTTCAAACTTTGGAATACTTTGACTTCAGAAGTGTTTTCCCTTCAAATTGCTTTCGTGTATTTTGAATCCAGGAGTGTTTCAAACTTTGGACTACTTTGACTTGAGAAGTGTTTTCCCTTCAAATCGCTTTGGTGTATTTTGAATCCAGGAGTGTTTTAACTTTGGAATACTTTGACTTGAGAAGTGCTAACCCTTCAAATCGCATTGGAGTGTTTTGAATCCAGGAGTGTTTTTGCTTTCAATCATTTTGGAATATTTTGATTTGTGAAGCGTTTCAAACTTTTTTTCAACCCCTCTGGGAGTGTTTTGAATACGGGAGTGTTTTGACTTTGGAATATTTTGATTTGAGAAGCGTTTAACTTTCAATCACTTTGGAGTATTTTGACTTAAGAAGTGTTTAACTTTCAATCACTTTGGAGTATTTTGACTTAAGAAGTGTTTAACTTTCAATCACTTTGGAGTATTTTCACTTGGGAGCATTTCCGCTTTCCCCCCCCAGGACTCTGTTTAACTGAGCAAAATCTGTTCAAGAAAAAGGAAATTGTGAAAAAAAAAATTTCGTTGTGATTTCTTGACAATTAGCTCGGGATCATCAATCAGGATACAATATGTTTGACTGGGGTGTCAAAGAAGTATTGTGTACCATTCTCCTCTCTCTCTCTCTCTCTCTGCTCTCTCTCTCTCTCTCATCTCTCTCTCTCTCCTCTCTATCTCTCTCTCTCTCTCTCTCGCTCTCTCTCTCTCTCTCTACTCTCCTCCTCTACTCTCTCTCTCTCCCTCTCTCTCTCTATCTCTCTCTCTCTTCACCCTCTCTCTCCCTCTCTCTCTCTCCTGCTCTCTCTCTCTTCTCTCTCTCTCTCTCTCCTCTCTCTGCTCTGTGTGTCTGTACTGGTCTGTCTGTCTGTTTTGTATGTGTGTGTGTTGTCTGTTTGTATGTGTGATGTGTGTTGTTTGTATGGTGTGTCGTGGTGTGTGTCTGCGTATTTGGGGTGGAAGACAGACACATATGGGACATTAGTAGATGGATTGGGGTCGGTCTGTTGTATGTGTGTGTTCCTGGG